>CAUYRH010053852.1:0-27469 GCA_963574655.1 Perodicticus potto | reverse complement strand
CTCTTGCCTCTGTCTCCCAAGTAGCTGGGACTACAGGCGCCCGCCACAACGCCTGGCCATTTTTTGGTTGCAGCCATCATTGTTGTTTGGCGGGCCCGGGCTGGATTCGAACCCGCCAGCTCAGGTGTACGTGGCTGGCGCCTTAGCCCCTTGAGCCACAGGCGCCGAGCCAGCATTAATGAATTTTTTAAAAGTTTCGGCACATTTTCAATGATGTAAAGGTAAAAAGATATGACCCGTAGAGGTTTTGCATGGTATCTCAAGCTTTGGGGATTCTTATTTCTAGAGCTGACACATCACTGCTGAAAACTTACTTTAGTCCATGTTTTGCGGCTGACTTCTCGCTTTTCAACAACATAACCTGTTAATGGACTTCCTCCATCATCAGCAGGTGGTTCCCAAGTCAAATGTACCGAGTCCCTGGTTATATCACTGAATTTAAGTTCTTTGGGTGCACTTGGGCGAGCTGAAAACAAAGTACAATCACAAGTCAGTGTCATTGATGGCTGGAACCAATATTTGTTAATATTGCCCAATTGCCTTAGATGACAGAAATTTAGTTCCTTACCAATTACATTCACATCAATTTCCCCTGAAATTGCTTTAACACGATTTTCTAATTTCAGTGTATAAATGCCCTTGTCTGGACGTTCACTTGGAGAAATGACAAGTTCAGCATAGGCAGATAAAGTCTTCATTTTCACACGGTCCCCTGCTTCTAGTAAAGTATCTCCAAAAGACCAGGTGGCAGTTGGCCTTGGATAGCCTGTACTTGGAACCAGGATCTTGATTGGATTTGGGACAATAACTTCTAGACCATCTTTAAATGCACTTAAATCCATTGTTGGTTCAACTACAAAGAAGAAAAATTGATAAGTTTCCAATACCATATTTAAGTCTTTGTCACCCCCAGTAGCTCTGCACTATTCCCAGATCTAAAAATAAAATATCCATTTACCAGATGCATCATCAGCAGTGAGAGGACCAAGAATCTCAGATGGATCTGAAACACCAGCTTCATTTTCTGCAGATACTCTGTATAAATACTTATTTCCTTTTTGTAATCCAGTAACCTAGAATTATGATTAATATTTGAAAAATATGTATACATTTAAATCTATGATAATACACTGAACATTTTTTTTTAATCTCTCTCTCTCTCTCTTTTTTCCGATGAAAATGCCATACCTTGTAAGTCAGTTCAGGTACAAGTTTCATGTTGCAACGAATCCAATTATCTTTTCCTTCTTCACACCGCTCAATTATATAGCCTAGGATTGGGCTTCCTCCATCTTTCAGAGGAGGTTCCCATGTCAGCTGAACTGATGACTGAGTCTGATCTGTGGCATTTAGATTCACAGGAGGACTCGGTCTCTCTGGAATGAAAGAGTTGGAACATGCAATTTAATTTAGTGATAATTTATGAAGATAGTGCTGGAATCAATTCTATCATCCTCATTAAAATAATTGGGTTATTGAATTTATCAAATAAAAGTTAGGTACAGTCTGGGTTTCTACAGTTTTGTTCAAATTTTTCTGATGTTCTACCTTTTTATTAGCTTTTATTTAATTTGATTTACTTTACTTGATAGGCCTAATTTCTGGATTTCATGCAGTAATTATTTCCTTGTTTTGATGAGCATACCAATTGGGTCAGCAACTTTGACGAAGGGTGTGGCTGCACTTGGTTTTCCAACTCCGATTCGGTTCTGGGCTCTGACCCGGAAACTGTACTCCTGTCCTTCCACCACATCCGTGACAGTTGCAGACAGGTCTTCAGCCTTGACAGTCATGGCAGTGTCCCACCTGATAGAAGTCTTGTCTCTTAATTCGATGACATAGTTTGTGATCTCAGCACCTCCGTCATACTCCGGTGGTTCCCATGTCAGTGAGACACCGAATCGATTCACATCAGTGATGGTTACATTCAAAGGAGGGCCTGGAACATCTGGATTTCACCACAGAAGAAGAAAACAAGAGCTTTGGGTTATATTGGGGAGAAAGCAAAAATAGCAAGTTTGCTATTCACTTAAAAACTTCTTACCATATTTACTTCTTGCTTCTACAGGATTGTCAGTTTCGACTGGTTCACCGGTGCCAACTCTGTTTCTTGCACTCACACGGAAAAGGTACTCCACTCCTCCTTTTTGTAGTCCAGTAACAGTAAACTCACAACTGTCCGCACGGTCAGTGGCCAGAACCCAGGTCTTTCTCTTGATGTCACGTCTTTCCACAACATAACCTATGATTTTGCTCCCACCATCAGTTAATGGTTCTTCCCAAGCGAGGCTCACTTCACCATCAAATGTTTCTGTTACTTCTAAATTACGTACTGGCCCAGGAACATCTAAAATTCACACAGAAAAGAATTTTTGGTATTTTATCATGCCTTTCAGTTGTGCTTTGCCAATTCAGTCTCAGTGACTCAAGGGCTTACCAATAACTTTTAAATTTATGAATCCTTCTGCTTTTCCATGTTTGTTCTGAAGCACAACTTTATACCTTCCTTTGTCTTCTTTCTTGGCTTCTAAAATTCTGAAAGAAGTTTGTTCAGCTGTCGTATCAACAGTTTTTGAAGACAAAGATTCATTTTCTTTAAACCATTCAGCTTCTGCTTTGGGGTAGGCTTCATAAGGCACCACCATTGTGAGAGGCTGGCCAACATCAACCACAAGGTCTTGATCACCTGTCTTGATTTTGGGTGCAGCTAGTGGGAAAAATAACATGTGATGCTTTTGAGTTTTGAATTAACTGCAGTCAAACTACATGCATCCTGTCTTCTTTACTTTGCATTTGTTGGCAAATAATTATTGCATAGACTTGGAGTTACATCATAGTGACTTTACAGCAGAGAGCATTAACTGGCTTAAATGTGGTATAGCTTTCTTCCCCCTCTTTTTTTTTTGTAAATTATCAGAGTTCAGAGAATAGAGAGTTGAAGATGGTATGAAATCATAAAACATCAATTCTTTGCCAAAAAATAACCCTGGGTAGTACAAAACATGTTTTAGGGTTTTTTTTTTTTTTATGAAGTAGGTACTGCGTACTTAGTTCAAGGTCAACAAGACAAACTTTTTCTTATGTACAAGAGGTACACTAATGGCTTTTTCATAATGATATTCTATAAGGATGTCTTGGGTCAGGATGAGAACACACCTTAAAGTCATAGAGGATTAGAAAGTAGAGATGTATAGGGCTATCTTTAGGTGTGGAAATACTCTCTGGGTGATGGGTTAGTTCCAGGAATTAATCAACAGCCACCATGTCCCAGGAATTGTCAAGGTCCTGAAGTGTGAGGATGAATTCTACCATTTTCTCTTTACTCATCACACTTACTTTGTAGTGAGAGAAATTAGAATAGTTAACATGTAGGCAGGAAATTACAGACTCTCCCAAGTATTTTCTCACTAAATAACTGTGAAATCTAAAATCTATGTAACTGTGATACTGTGAGGATATTTTAAAATTAAAGAAAAGGACTTACCTGCCAGTTCAAGCTTTGCTCTGGCTTCTTTGTCTTTGGCAATAAATCTGTATTCACCTTGGTCACGAGGCTTAATATCGCAAATCTGTAGTCTATGTATTTTTCCTTCACTCATCATCTGGTATTTATCACCTTGGACAATGACCATGTTATTTCTTAGCCATTGAACTTCCACCTTATCTTTGTTGAGCTCAGCTAAAAAGACAACATCAGCACCGGGGGCTTCGAGAATATCTTGAGGAGGCCTAATGATCTCCACAGGAATTTCTGGAAATGTGAAGTTTGGTTAATAATTTTTAGAAAATTGGTAACTAATATGCACAAATTGAAACTGTCCTTTCACTTAATATGTACCTTCCACAAAGAGCCTAGCCCGGGACTTCCTGTCTTCGACTCCACAAGCATATTCACACTCATCTTCCAGCCTGCAATCTTTTATAATGAGTCTGTGTGTGCTTCCATCTTTTTCAAATTTGTATCTAGAGAAATGGTTGAATTATCAGTTAGCTTATATAAGGACCACTGAATTGTTGAAAGTGGACATAGAGCTACAGCAATAGAAAATGAGAAGCTTTTGCTTACTTTTCGCCTTCTTTGATTTCTCTCCCATTTCTGTACCATTTTACATTTGCTTTCTCTCTGGAGAGCTGGCAGGAGAAGACAGCATCATCGAACTCTGTGACCGTCTGGTCTTCCAAGTGTTCCACAAACTCTGTTGGAGCTTCGATGATAAGAAGCTCGGCAGCAGATTTATCTTGTCCAGCAGTGACGACGTATTCGCCTTCGTCTGGGAAGCCACAGTCTTTAATGATTAGGGAGTGCTTATACTTATCGACTCTGTATGATACGCGGTTGTCAAGAGGCACTTCTTCTCCATTTCTGGTCCACTTTAGTGTTGCATTGAGACGATTCACCTTGCACCAGAACGTGACAGATTTCTTCTCCATTGTTTCGATATCTTTAAGAGGTTCGATAATCCTAAGGTCTTCCTCTGTTGAAAAGGAGAAGAATAATATTGATTTTAATTATTTTCATTTTAGAAATTGATGAACAAAGTCTCTAACACCATATAAATTATTTACCTTCTACTATTAGATTGGCTGCACTTTTAACATTTTCACCCCTGTGATTGGTCAGAGATACATTGTAATTGGCTTGGTCATCTAATTGTGCATTTCTGATTCTGAGGGTGTAGACCAGGTCTTTTTGGAGAATGATGTATTTTGAACTGTCAAATATGGCTTCTTCATTTCTGAACCATTTGGCTTTGGCGCCTTCAGTATTGACTTCACAGCTGAAGACAACTTCTTGCTGTTCCTTCACCCAGGTGTCCTTTAGAGGAACGACGATTCTGAGTTTTTCTGAAAGCAACCAGCAAGATTTCATGGTATGAAGAAAGACCAAAGTGAGAAACACAAATACACATAAATCCAAAAAAACAAGAACAAACTTACCGATTACTGTTAAGTGAGCTGCTGCTCTGGCAGCCCCAACCATGACGACATAAGTGCCCATATCCTGTAAGGTGGCATCTTTCACAACTAGGATCCTCTTTTTACCATCTGCAATAACGTCATATTTATCTCCAGACTCAAGTGTTTGATCATCCCTCTTCCACTGGACTGGAAAGCTTTCCTTTGATATAGAGCAGACAAATTCAGCCTTTTCTCCTTCAAGTATTTCAAGGTTTTGAGGCTTTGAGATAAATTCAGCAGCAAGTTCTAGAAAGAAACAGTTGCAAGATAGTAGATATTTATGCATATATACCTTAAATATAACAAGTACGAATTGTTAAAAATAAAATGTCATTCACTGTCATTTTCATACCATGGACTTTGACTTTGCCATCAGTTCGAGAACTAGGCAGTCGACAGTTATAGCTGCCAGCATCCTTAAGGTGAGCGTTCTGAATGATCAGGATTCTCTTCCGCCCATCAGTCAGTATTTCATATCTTCCTGTTTCAATGATCTCTTCATCTCCTTTGTACCAGACCACATCTGCTCCAGGCTTAGAGACTTCACAAACCAGTTTTATAGTGTCTGTTTCACTAACTTCTATGTTGGCAAGATTTTTGGTAAAGACAGCTTCTTCTTCTGCAAGAAGTGAAAAAAAAATAACCATTGAATTAAACTGGAAAGTTTTGAGTTTTTTTCCCAACACATACTCTTCTGCCAAGGATGACTGTGCTCTTACCCAGGACTGTCAGCATGCCAGAAGTCCTTGCTGTCCTTACTTCACAGGAATACTCTGCTTCATCTTCCAGTAGACATTTGTTGACGACAAGAATACGCACTGCTCCCTTGGATATGATGTCGTATTTTTTGCCCTTTTTAATTTCAGCACCATCTTTAAACCACTGAACCTATATTCAAGGTAAATATAGCATATCTTTATAAACCTTCTTGTTTTTCCTTCACACAAGTGTCCCTAAGAGGAACTATGATGCTGAGCTTTTCTGAAAGCAACCAGCAAGACTTCTAAGAACCACGATGGTAGATGCAAATGTAAGTAAACCCAAAAGGTGAGAATAATCCTACCAATTATTTTTAAGTGAACTTCTAGGATACCATTATCAATGATTAAAAACAATGAGAGCATATAAAACTCCTTTGATGTGTGACTGAGACTGAAACTTGAAGGAACTTGCAAATGGTAGTTAATGGTAACAAAAAGTACTTAGCTGAGACAAATATAATCATTGATATTTAACTAATTCTGGTCTAAGAAAATATCAATTTCATATGATTCAAACTAGTAATATCTAAATCTCCAGATTGTGAGTTCCAGTGCTTTTTAAGTAATTGTTAATGAATAATACTAAACAGAGACCAATTAAGTCAAGTACATATTTTATACTACAATAATTTTTAAAAGTAAAATGGTGATCAGAGGAAAATTTGACTAGCTTCTTTTTTTCCCCCGTTTATGCTAGATCATAATTAAACATAAAGTCATTTAGATAGGAGGTATACAATCACAGACCTTAGCGTTTTCTCGGGAAATTTCACACTCAAACCGAGCCATTTCTTTTTCTTTAACTTGAAGATCTGTGAGTGGCCTTAAGAATTCCACATGAGGAGCTGTAAGGGAATGTCAATAGAATTCAAAATGAGGTTTCTGGAAATGTACTCTGACACGACTATGGTATACATTAAGAAAAGTGAGTCTTTTGGAGGACCTTTTAATCTTAATAGCTGCAATTTACTTCGAAAACACTTGGAGATACCATTCAAATATGATGCTTTACCTTTTATATAGCTCTGTATTTTACATAAAATTATGTGGCATACTATATGTCCAGCTAATACACACACACTATATAGTATATAGACTACAGGGCCATCTTGGTCCTCCAAAGTAATAACTGGAAGAAAAATCTTCATTGATTACTGTGTCAGAGTTGAAAGATACTGTCAAAGGAGACACCAGTAGCAAAGAAACATCTTATTTAAGGCAGCCATGTAGTCTTTCAGAAACTAGCAAAATTCAATGATGATACAGCTTGAAGCAGTGTGATCAGCCTTGTGAATGGCTAAGAGGCATGAGTGAGTAATTGAAATCACATACATTTAGCAGTTTTTTAAAAAATCAGCTTCAAAGACATCACATGTAAGTCAGGCATAAAATTTATTAGTGCAACAAAGCAATGTGTCTTGCATGGGAGGGCAATTTGGTTTTTTACATTTTATCTCCAGAATTGATTCTGCTGACATATAGGATTGTGGAGCTGTCCCTTGCTTTTCCTTCCTTCAGAGCACCTTGTGAGTCCTTCCCAAGATGACCTTTCTTGATCAACAAGATTCTGGCTAACAGGCTTGAAGATAACTAATTGCAGTTGAGCCTTGTCGGAGTGGAGATAGATGATAAGGGGAGGAAGGAGACCCAAGAAGCTACTCTGGCATAGGCGAAAACAGGGCAAGCACACGGTGGGAAGAACAACGCGGCACAAGATGCATGAAGTACAAGCCCAGTGGGTTGTAGCTGTTGACTGATGGGAAGCAAGTAAACCAAACAAACAAGTATTGCACAAAAACCTGCAGTGAAAAATGTCATCACTAGACAAAGGAATGAATGAAACAAATGAGCAAGCGTTTGGCATTTCGAAAAAAGATATCTTTCACCAAAGGAAGAAGTAATGCTAAAAACCATTAGAGCTCTCTCCATCCAAAGAATCTGGGACTCAAAGAATCCAGGCCTTGCTCCATCTTCTTACCCAGTCTTATTTTCAGAGACTTATGTGCAAGGCTTTGTCGTATGACAGCTGACCTCTTGTCTGCTCCTATTCAAACTGAAATTTCACGCTCATTTTCTAGTTGTTCCCCAGACCTGAAAATTCATTTTCCTTCCACATGGAAATAACTTTTCACTTTTTGGAAATCAGGGCTCCCTACTTATCTTTTTTATTCATTTTTCCTCATCCACAGCAGGATATTCATGCAGTCAGCTTATGCATTCATGTAGGCAAAAAGAGCATCTGCTCACAACTCAGTGAAAACAGAAGCATAGCGAAAAGTGATCCATCTGTCTTTCAGCAGACCAAAGGTAGCATAAAGGCTTTTCCTTACTTTTTTTCTTTAAACTCTTAAAGAATCAGGTTAGGTCAGCGTCAATCTCAATATTGCCAAGAAATGCAGTTAGGCCAAGAAGAACATGCAAAAAAGTGTTCGTTTTGTTATCCAAGAGTTTAAAACCAAAAGTCCTGTATAAGAATACTTACGCACGACATTCAGGTTACAGGAAGTCTTAAAATCCTTAGCATCACAAGTGTATGTTTTAATATCCTCTGGGGTACAGTCATGTATAATAAGTTTTCTGACCCTGCCATCAGCAATAATTTCATACTTCTTGCTTTTGAGGATCTGTGTCCCATTTTTGAACCATTTCACCTTGGCATTTTCTCTGGAGACTTCACACTCCAGTACTGCAGTGGCTCCCTCTTCGACCGTCTGGTCCTCAAGGGGCTTAGTGAATTCAACTGGGGGTTCTGAAAGAATCAGACGCATTAGCCACGGTACTTCTCCTTGCCTTCTTCAAGACTTTCCGTACCTCCTCAACTTTCCTCTGGCATCTCCCAGGTTTCTTTCTATTCTAAGATTCATTTGTAAGTTTTGATTCCACTCGGACATTTTTCTCTAATAATGATGTGTTATCATTATTTGCAAAGACAGTGAAAAATTCCATCTAGAAACCATGAAACACCAATGAAATAATAGTCAACTCCTAGGCAATAAAGTGATGGATACCTAGTTTGATGATAATTCTTCTTCCAGCTGGTTTTTGAACATCTAGGATATGCAATAAAAATAGCAGAGATAGGAGGAAGTAAAACCTATGCTAGTAAATTTTGACTCAGTACTTTTAAAAAATAATCTGTGAAGTATTATAAAATAAAGTGAAGTAAAAAATAAAATTAGACTTTTGAATATTTAGCTGATGTTAACGGTCATCATACTCATTGCATAAAGATAAATGAGAGCTGGCATTATTTACAAGTCTCTGCATTATGCATGTATTTAAAAGGAAGCCTTGTAATTACCTTTCACAAAGAGGTTGGCTTGAGTTTTGAAATCTTTGGCTGTTAGTTGGACTTCCCCAGCATCTTCTAACTTTACATCTCTCAGGGTGAGCGTATGAACCTTTCCTTCGGAACGTGTGACCACCTAGTTGTTTTGTGAAAAAAAGTGGAGTTTAAGAATATGTGAAACAGCAATCCAGTCTGTTAAGAGCATTTCATTCATCTAGGTAAACAGCTTGAAGTAGGGCTGTCCAAGTTGTTTTATAATCATGATAGCATATAATTATTTAACAAGTTTTAACCAACAGTGGAATTTTAAAGAAAATTTTAGGTTTTCATAGTTACCTTTACATAGTTACAAGGAGGCCTTTTACGCTGAAATTGTCTAGGCCAATTTCTGTTTATACCTGTGGTCTTTTTTGGAATATATATATATATATATATGTACACACACACACACACACACATATATGTGCCTGGTTTCTGCTCCTGGGTATATATATATTTTGCTTTCCTAATTTGGAAAAGGAAAATCATGAAAGGAAAACAAATTATCATAAGCTGAATGTAAACCTTACATTTTAAACACAAGGTGTTTGTCATTTAACAATGAGCTACAACTATTTGCGCAGCAGGAATCCTCACGACCCTGACAAGAGTACAGCCATCCTGGTAGGACAGCTAGCAATAGAAAGTAGGTCAGAGACCGAACCACTTGACCACAGCAATCCCTTCCCCACACCCCTGGAATGCTTCAAGGCCAGTGTTCCTGGGAAACACCAGAGCATATAATCTTCTACCCTGGTCCTGGCTGACACTAGAGATAAAGCCCTGATCAACATCTTTGCAGAAGAGAGTAATTCTAAGATGGGTCCCTGACATGGCATCATTCACTCGGCAGAAAAAGATGACACTTCTCACCTGCATTCCAACTATATTAATAAAAGCTTCTTGAAACTGTGAAAATGAGCTGACCCTTGGTCAGATACCACTCTGCTCCTTCTAATAAAGCCTTTCCTAAATCCCTGGACTGGCCTCCTCTTCTTGCAGACCCTCACCCTGACTCTACTCCTAAACCTCTCACTCTTTTTCCCATTTATTTTAGCAGTTAAATTTATTTTCCAAACCAAATAAACCTACGTGAAAAGAATTCATATAACTTCTTCATTTTGTTCTAAACTGCAAACCAAGATGTTAACTTTTCTTTTCATATGTTTGAGTAAGTGTCAGGGGTGCTACAGAAGTGGTGCTGGTAAGATAAGAGAATTGAGGGTTTTTCCAGTGCTATGATCTACACTGTCTAAGAGGCTATACCCTGCTATCCAGATTTATTATGCACGGTTTGAGTTACAAATAATGTGCAAGTTTTTACACCTGGAACTATTTATTATGCTGGTGCGAAGGAAAGAATCACAAATAAGGTTTCATCTAAAAGTGTTTTCCTTAATTTAGAGCTGGGCAGGGTTATTCATACGATTTTCCTAATAATTGAGATTGGCCAAGGAAAAACAACACATAGGAAGGGTAATGAAGATGTGTCCTAGAAACAAAGCTACGAATTCAAATATATGGTACTAAAATGAGAAAAATTTTATTTTATTTATTTTATTTACTTATTTATTTATTTTTTTGAGACAGAGCCTCAAGCTGTCACCCTGGATAGAGTGCTGTGGCTTCACAGATCACAGCAACCTCCAATTCCTGGGCTCAAGTGAGTCTCCCGCCTCTGCCTCCCAAGTAGCTGGGACTACAGGCACCCGCTACAAGGCCTGGCCATTTTTTGGCTGCAGCAGTCATTTTTGTTTGGCGGGCCCGGGCTGGATTTGAACCCGTCAGCTCAGGTGTACGTGGCTGGCGCCTTAGCCTGTTGAGCCACAGGCGCCGAGCCAAAAATTTTATTTTTTAATGACATTTTAATATAAATTTTGGACTGTGATTTTTGGCTATTGTGAAAAGTGTCTCAATTTCTGATTCACTACAGATACATCTTATCTATGAACATATCGCTTTTTTATCTGAATTCCCCTGGGGTTACAACGGAACATTCTCTGTTGCTGAGCACATCTCTCAGAGCATGGTGGTTCTCAGTAAATAACCTGTATACAATCTACCTTGACTGTATTAAAAGAAAACAAGGAGGAAAAACTAACTTCTACCTTATAAAAACAAACCAATGAAATGAATGCTGAAGATTTTCTGGTGGATTCTGTAAGGATACTATTACAGATTATCCTTTTAAAATACTAATAATGGAAGCACAATGCTATGATACAGTAGGCATTAAGACTGTGACTAGGGCGGCACCTGTGGCTCAATGAGTAGGTCGCCGGCCCCATATACGGAGGGTGGCGGGTTCAAACCCAGCCCCTGCCAAACTGCATCAAAAAAAAAAAGACTGTGACTAAACTACTAAAGTTTAAATCCAATTTATCAAAGGCCATTTAAGATCTAGCAGTCCTTTCTGAAACCAACAGCCTAAAACATAAAACAAAAGATAAAAGAAAGAAAAACAAAAAAGGCAAATAACTCATTTCTAAAATTTTCTCTTCACCTTTCCTATTCTTCTGACTGTTTTTGTTTGGTTGGTGGTTGTAATTTTGGGGGCTAAAAATTTGCAAGAAGTGAAGATTAAAGGCCTAAATTGACAAGAGCAAGTTCATTCTGATAGACTTAATTTAAGCAAAGCCTGTAAAATGTAATAAAATGATTTTATTACTTCACAGGTTCTATTTAAGTTCTTATTGAGAAAGAGACATTCAAGTAATGTAGAAGCAAGTTCATAAAAGGCTAAAGTATTTTGGTTGGCTAAAGGATTAAAATTCCTATGCCAAGAGAGGCACAAAAGGCCCTATGAAAGTATAGTAAACTGATCCTTTCTAACTCCAGAAAAAAATTTTAGCAACAGTTAGAGATTTCTTTCTTTCTTTTTTCTTTTTTTAATAAAAGAAATGTGAATAACATTTTTGAGTAGTCTGCATTTTCAATAAAATAGTATGGTTTCGGCATTAGAACTAAGATTGATCTTCCAATAAAAAGCTCTTAATTTGAACAAAAGATATTTAGTAGCTAAAGAATAACATCATTTGTCCTTAAGTATACAAATCATGAATTTAAAAAACTAGAAAGAAAAGTAGCCCAATTCTTTGCTTTTATGTATTTATTTCATTATTCTTTTCAGAGATGTGGTCTTGCTTTGTCACCCTGGCTGAAGTACAGTGACACGATCATAGCTCACTGTAGCTTGGAAGTCTTGGGCACAAGTGGTCCTCTCACCTCAGCCTCCCAAGCTGGGACCACAGGTGTAAGCCACTGCATCACGCTAATTGTCTGCTTTTAGACATGAAGTTCATTAAACCACACTTAACAGGAAAAGAATTCTTGAAATAAAGGTAGAGATGCCCTCATCACCCAGTTTAATACTTAGAAGATCTCATTGAAAGGAAGGCTTTCTGATATGCAACTTAATTTTCAAGCTACAATTTGAAAATACAGCTGATTTTTCTAGTTGGTAAAAAAAGATGTAAAAGTTCTCCTTATTGTTTGTGTAACAGGCAGACCTTATCTATCAGATGACTGTTAATGAATTGCCCTGTAATCACTTTTGTAGAATACTAATTTTCTGATTGGTTTTAAGGCAGCTGCTTAAAGGTGTTGCTTTTTAACACTTCAATCATCTTTGTGGTTCTTTGTTAAAATGAATCTTTCAAAAATTATATTCCTTTATATTATCAAAGATTGATTCATGTTGAGGTCTTGATACCACACTCAGTATTATTTCTGAAATATTAGAGGAAAATGCCATAGAGCACATGTACTGTCCTGTGCTTTACTTCCACCTCATGCTGGATGTATTTTGTATATTTTATTTCAAGAATTCAAAATCAAGATAATTTAAACATGTCCATAGTGCACAAAATACATAGGTCAATTTAGGCAAATTGCATTTAGGCCTATTTGAATAATCCTTTAGATTTTACTTACTGCTAAAATCTTGGGCATAGAGAATGCTAGTGAAAGCTGATGCTGGGCCCTGGCTATTTACCAAAAGTTCTTAAAATATATCCATTCATACTTGTGGATGGCCACAGCCACCATTCTTTCCTGTCAGTACCATCAGTTGCACTTTAAATAGTCCATTTGCATTCCAGAATTTGCACAGCCCAAAGCACTTGAAGGTTAAAAATAGCTTTGGAGAAATGCTTAAAGAGCAAATCTGCCGAGAAGTTATCTCAACTACTTGATCAACTGCCTGAAATGGAATTTCAGTCTTCTGCTCTTAATCCGCTTATATGTGGAACATGAGACAACAGAGAATTAACCTTCAAACTGAAGCTGCACCATTGTCGCAGAACATCCAATCAGAAAGACTTTTGATTCTTCCTGTTTTCTGGTTAAACAAACTATCAATGATAGCTAAAGAGTGTGTATCTTTTCTTCAAAAAATAAAAACTTGATCATACTTTAAATTTGTATTTCTATGCCAATAAAAATAATGAGGTTAAACACAAGAAAAATTTGAAAAATCTGCTTTATGGATTCAGCAGAAATCAGGTTAGAGGAGGGAGGAAAAAGGCAAAAGTGATGGAGGGGACGTTAGAAAGTGCAGAGGAAAAGGAAAACTGAAGCAGAAGGAAAAGCTGAAGATCCCCAGAGGAAAAGGACCAGTAACACGAGGCACTCGTACACCTGCTTCTTACCTGATCACTGGGCTCTAATTTCTTCCCTTTGAGATACCATTCCACCGGGATATCCTCATAAGACAGCTCGCAGTCGAAAGTGGCTGTTTCCCCTGCAGTCACGGTGACATCCTTCAGGGGCCTCAGAAGACCAATTACTCGTGCTTTTCGGGAGGAAAGAAACAGCTTCGTATTACTCATTTTGTAATTCCAAGAGAATAAAAGCAGACTCAGTTATTAATCTTCATGTTCACATTCTTCAGGAAGGAAAGAGCCACTGGACTGGCCTATTGTAACTCTCATATGAGCATTGTCTGTGGTGCCGCGATGGGGAGAGCTGGTGACTGAGGAGTGTGTATTTGTAGGGCCCTTTGGTTTGGATGTACAAGGTCAGTGAGAATCTACACTGCATCTGTCTCTCTGCCAGGCATCAAGTTCCCGTTGCTACCTAAGGTATGTGACTTCCAAAATAACTAAGACTCTGATTGGGAGAGGACAAGGGGCCTCAATCTCAAAGGCTGTCTATATCCATCAAACAATTTGCACCTTCCAGAAATGTTCACCCAGTGCTCCCTGCCTCCCTTCTTGAGTCTGAAATGTCCACACAGCAAAGTTTTCTTTATGGCGCTACAAGTGTACAGCTACTTTAGCAGTTCTAAGTTAGATCCTTGCTATATGTATACCTACTTCCAATGAAAAAATTCCAGATGAGGAAAATTTGAATTGCTAAATTTTCTTTTGCTCAAGTGGCAAGGTCAATGAAATTTCTAAAAACTTGAACCACTTCAGTATTGGGAGGTCGAAGAAGTGAATACAAGAAAGCCAGTTTTTGCACTTTAAAAATGTTTTCTAATCAAATAATTCCAATTAAGTTTGCTCACATTCGTTTTTCTGCAAAAGGGTTTCTTTAATTTTCAGCAAAAACATGTAATACTTACGCTTAACTCGGAGGTGGGCACTAGACTTAACGTTGGCAGCTTGGAAATCTACCCCGCCGGTCTGGTCCAGGCGGCAGTTGTGCAAAACAAGGAAATGCTTTTTGCCTTCTTCCTTAATCTCACAATCCTGTACCAAAAAAGAACAAACGTTTCATAGGAAATCATTTTTCTTGAGTTTTTTTTTCCTCCCTAAGGATAGAACCTACAAATAAATGGTGGGGGAATTTTATATCAACTTTTTTTTTTGTGAAATAAAGGCACTCTTGGAAAAGCAGCATTCACTTTAGCTGTATAATTCTGAACAAACTAGCAGTAACACAGAATCCCTACAACCTTGTTTCCACTTTGCTGGATCAAAAATAACACAGCGTGCCTGTGGGAACCCCTTGGCAGCCCCGACGCCCCTCAATGGCTTAGGGTCCGGCAGAGAACCCGCTCTCATGTGTTAAACGCCCTGCACACACTCCGACTTCCACCTGCTCTTTTCTGTTTCACACAGCTCCTTTAGATGTTGACAAGTTCAGAAATAGCCTTACAGGTGTTTGGAGCAGGGCCTCTCCCTTCAGTTTCCAGTTGGCATGGACATCTTCTTCAGAGATTTCTGTTTCAAAGTGGGCCGTCTCTGTCTCCATCACCTCCACACTGTGCAGCGGCCGGACCAGTTTAATTTCCCGATCTGGAACAATGAAAGGTCACAGGAGCCATTAGCCTCTGGTGGAAGTCATTTCAATGGCTTTAAGGGTGAAACTCATGAAGATTTCTTTACCCTCAATGTTAAGCTTTCCTGAGGTCTTATCTGTCCCGCAGTCACAGGTGTACTGTCCAATATCGGATTTCAGAGCTTTCTTTAGGATTAGCATGCGCTTCTTGCCGTCTGCCTTAATAACAGCGTTTGGAGATGGTTTTATTTCCTCCCCATCCTTAAACCATTTCACTGGAGCATCTGCTTTGCTAATTTCGCACTGTAGAATCACTTCGTCTTTCTCTACAGCGGTGTAATCTTGAAGCTTTCCTGTAAAGTATGGATCTCCCTCTGCAAGTAAAGTGTAAGTAAAAAAATGTTATTAACCACCTAGGGAAATGACCATCTCTTGGAAAGTTTAGGAGGCAACCCACAGAGCTCTGGGTATATTTTAAAATTGTACCCAGTGTTCAATCATTTAACACATTTATATTCGAAAGTTCTCTAAATAGTAGAAAGGGAATCCATGGGATTTACCAAGATCTCATCCATCTATATTGTCTTTTAACATATTTTTTTAACAGTTGTTTAAAAGAGACTTTGACATTTAGCTTCAGGTATAATTATGTGTTCCTCTTTTAGTTGACTGTAGTTTTCTAATGTTTTTTAGCAACTCTGTTACGTCTAGTTTACCTTTAAGCTTTCAGATCCATGATTTTATAAATTAATTAATAGTTTTCCTTTAATAGTGTCTATACATGTTAAACTTCAGACTTAATTTTCTTGATATTAAGTGGCCAAGGAAAGCAATGAGCTTATTAATGTAGTTTTGTTTTATCTTCTCTGATAAGAAACTTGAAAAATGTTTCTCTGAATTATTTTGATAAAGTGAAGACAGGGAAAGTATTTATATATTCCAATTTTAAAGACAATAAGGCTCAATAATTAACTCAGTGATTTAAATTTGATTTTAACTGGATATTTTATGGGCCTAAGCTAGAATCTCCATTACTTTCAAGTCTTCCTATTTTTAGGTGAAAGTGTTTTAGAAATAAGCCTGATATCATAAGTGATAGTTGCTTAAGGACTGAGGCTACTTTCAGGCAAAAATACGCTTAGAAGGCTATTTTATAATAGATTCTGACATATTTCTTCTAAATTTAATAAAATAAAATTTAAATTTAAAAAGCACCTACCGAGCACAGTAAGCTTAGCTTCTGAACTTAGCCCCATAGCCTCTACTTTAATTTGGGAGGTGTCATCCAAAGACAGGTTTTTGAATGTGATTGAATGAGTTTTCCCTTCATCATCCATCGAGACCAGCCTGGTGGTGTGCAGGCGATTGTCATTCTTGAACCATTTAACTCGGATGTTATCGTGGGACAACTCCACGGTAAACACAGCAGTTTCCTTCTCTTTGGCGGTTACATCCTTGAGAGGGGTGAGGAATTTAAGCCGAATTCCTATCAAGAAAAAACAAAAGATCTCATTAATTCCAGCACTTTATTCTATAAAAAAAAAAAAAAAAGCAAATATCCCATTTCAGGGGTGGCCTATTGGATAAAGATATTTACCTTCAATGATCAGTTTGCCGCTTGTGTGCTTATCTTCAGCTTCAAAGATGTATTTTCCTTCATCTTCAAAAGCAGCTGATTTGATCACCATTGAATGTTTTGTGCCATCCTTAATAAGCTCAATTTTGTCATCACCTGTGATTTCCTGGGTTCCTTTTAGCCAACGGAATGTTTTGGGCTCCCTGGACACTTCACACTCAAACTTAGCCTCATCCTTCTCAAAGACTTTGACATCACTGAGAGGTGTGATGAAGATAAGAGGCAGTTCTGAAAGAAAAGAACAGTGGGTAAAGTCAGAAATCACTTCTCTTAGTGGGCGCCCCCTGGATCCAGGGGCTTATCCAAAGGCTTGAAATGAAGTTGGAATGGTGGCTGACGAGTAGCCCATACCTTTCACTTTCAGATTGGCAGCAGATTTAGCATTAGCAGCCTGGAAGGAAACCTCGCCTGTCATATTCAGCTGACAGTTATAAAGAATCAGAGTGTGCTTCTTCCCATCTTCAATGATTTCACAATCCTGTTTGGAGCGAGGATGAGAAGGAAAAAAAGAACTTCATTTACATAAATAGGTATTCCTCCAAATCGTCAAAAGATTTCAGACCTTTCTTTATCCCGAACCACCATGCAACCCCCTTCCTGTATGATCAGCTAATCTTGACTTACAGGGGAAGCAGTCAGAGGCTGCCCTTTTAACTTCCACTGGCCATGAACATCTGGCTCAGAAAGCTCAACTTCAAAGCGGGCTGTTTCACCAACAAATAGCTCTACTCCATACAGAGGCTTTTCCACTTTAATTAGTCGAGCTGAAATTATACAAAATTTTGTTAGTATAACTGAACAAATAAATGGTAGATTACCATGTGGTGAATTTTCCATTGTTGAGTAACTCACCCTCCACGGTCACATTTGCTTTTGTCTTGTCCGTACCGCAGTCACACATGTATTCGCCTTTGTCTTTCAGTTCCGCCTTTTTGATTTTTAAGATGCGGCGCAGGCCATCTGTCTTGATAGAGTATTTGGGTGAAGGGACGATCTCTTCCCCATCTTTGAACCATTTCACTGGCACGTCTTTGCTCACTTCACACTTCAAAATAATCTCATCTTTCTCGACCCCAGTTTTGTCATGTAATTTCACAGTGAAGTAAGGATCAGCCTCTGTAAAAGACATTCAGCGAGACATTCAGAAGAATGTGAAAACGGAAGTTTGTGAAAGAGTAGCGGCTTGCAGAATATTTAATTACTACTGGTGCCCACCATCCATAAACTGGCTATCTAGTAATAGCTGGGCATATTTACCTATGACCTTTAGATGTGCTGTGGAGCTCAGGTTCTTGACTTGGGCTTTTATCTGAGAGATGTCGTCCAGCGTCACTTCTCTCAGTTCCAATTTGTGAGTCTTGCCCTCGGAGGACATGAGTACTGTTCTCCTTGTGTGGAGTTTGACATCATTTTTGAACCAGACCACATGCATTTTTTCATGAGAAAGTTCACAAACAAAAGTTGCCGTTTCACCTTCTTTCACTGTTTGATCTTCAAGAGGTGACATGAATTTCAGTCTTACACCTGCAACATAAGCATGGATAATAAGCTCAGAAACTCGGTTAATCTTCAGAAAGGGTCCGCTCTAATTGGCCTGAATAGAAGGCACCTATTTCATGTGGCGTTTATTTTATTCATCTTTCCAAATAGAGCTCCATTTAAAAACATTAAGGGGGTTGTTCTGGTGACCTGTGAAAGTTAAGTAGGGGTGCTGATTGTCCCAGTTTTTAGCACTTGATCGTTCTCTCCTTAAAGTCAAATGTTTATATGCCTGCATGTGAGGTAGCCCAGACCTCAGCTCTCTCACCTGTCACAAATAACCGTGCTGAGGTCTTCTTGCCGTCCACCTCAGCCGTGTATACCCCTTCATCATCAAACTGAGAATCATTGATGACAAGAATGTGTTTCTTTCCATCGGCAATGATATCGAATTTATCAGATGACTTGATTATATCAGGTCCTTTAGACCATATAACATTTGCCTCTCTGGTGAGGACACATTCAAATCGAGCCTGTCGCCTTTCCGGAACAGTGACATCCTTCAGGGGCACGGCAAAGTCAAGTTCGATTTCTGAAAATCAAACATGAAGAGTGAGGGTTTTCCTGAATGCAGAGGGATGGGCAATGAGGTTGAGCCCCCTCCAGGAGTTCTGACAGCCCCGTACCTTTTACCGTCAAAATGGCAGTTGTAAATGCGTTGAGGGCCTGGTACAGGACTTCACCAGCTTGGTCCAGTTTGACTTTGTGCAAAGTTAAGAAGCGTTTTCCTCCTTCTGCTTTGATTTCACAGGTCTGAAAAATAATAGTTTTAGTTAGCATTTGAAAGAGACAAAATTCCCCCATAGGAGAAATGTTTCAGGTACAGTTCTATGAAGTTAAGAGAAATTACTACTAATCCAAGTAAGCAGGAGATCACCTGTCATAAAATTTTACAAAATTGTCGAAGCTGTCCACAAATACTGCATCAAATTCCTTCTCTTCTTTGAGACTTTAGAAGCCCAAAGTAATTCTACTATTAACTAAACCAAATCTAGAAGTCAAATGTGAATGTAGGATATGGTTATTTTGTATGAGCAATGACTTAACATGGGAAATGACTCACAGGTGAGGGCCTTAGCAGTTCTCCCTTCAGTTTCCATTGCCCGGGAATGTCTGCCTCTGAGATCTCTGCATCAAAGCTCGCACTTTCCTTCTCATAAATGGTAACATCCTCTATTGGTTTAAGCAGTTCAACTTCACGGTCTGTATTGATCAGGGATAAAGCAACATAATGCTTTAAATGATCAAGCAGTGCTTTGCTTTCATGTTTTTTGATGTGTTATTTTGCCTTATGCATACAAAAACCTTATCTTTCAGAATAAAAGGTAGGATTTTTATACCTCCAAGTGTCAGCTTTGCTGGGTATCTTTTCCCTTCAATTTCCACTGCGTATTCACCAATATCTTCTGGCATAGCATTCTTAATTTTGAGGAAGAGATGGTTTCCATCTCTCAGGATTTCAGTCTTATCAGTTGGTTCCAGCGGAAGTTCATCATATCCTTTGAACCACCTAATGTTTGGAGTATCTTTAGCTATGTCACAGGAGAAAATAGCTGTCCCCTTGGGTTTCACATGCTGATCTCGGATAGGTTTCACCAGCCAATCTCTTATGACTTCTGTATAAAAATGAGGTCAGAAAAGTGATTATGATCTCAATGAGTAATATGTATAATTTCCTAAGTAAATTTCAGAAGTAGAAAAAACTTTGCAAAACTGAACATAATAAATCTGCTATGATATATTGCTATTGTCCCTCTTATAAAAGGTATGAGACTTCTGATATTCTAATATTGGAAAACAAAGTCCTTTCTTCCATTTTTTTAGTGTCATGATGAGCAGAACAAAATGTCCCAGCAAGGTACTAACCTACTACTTTCACACAAGACGAGCACTCTAGGTTGTTGGCGTTTTCCACAGTCACCGTGTATGTTCCAGCATCGGTGTCGTCTGCGTCATTGATGGTCAGGGCCCGCAACAAGCCGATGATACCAGGCACGATTCGACCAGGTTTCTCCACCACAATCTTGCCATCCTTCCTCCAGACCACATCGCGCTCTTTGTTTAACTCACAGCTTAAGTACAATGGCTGTCCTTTGACCACGGTGACTTCCTCCTCCAGTGTTTTCACAAAACGCACAGGAAGTTCTGTGGAGAATTTCGGTATATTTTTCAATATATACAACTTTTCCAAGGAAATGAAACTTGGAAATTAGAGGTCTTATCTAAAACTATGGTAAAAGTTTCTACGAAGGTTTATTGTAGTAAAGCGTAACATAGATCCCAGTCAGAAGACTGGAAATTACCTTCTACAACAAGTTTCGCTGTGGAGGTCTTTTCTTTGTTTCCCAAACGTAAAACACAGGTGTATTCGCCAGCATCGGAAAGTTGCACATCAATGATGTGTAGCTTTCTGTCTTTGCCATCTGCGATGAACCTGTGCTTTGGGCTCTCACGGATATTGCTACCGTCTTTCATCCAGGATGTAATTGCGGTGGAGGGAGAGACTAAACATTCAAAGATTGCAGAAGAGCCAACAAACTCAGATTCAGTCAAGATGATGTCTTGGATTTCTTTCACAAACTTCAGTGGCACAGCCTTTAGCTGGTAGGAGAACGGTGCCTCATCAGGAGGTTTCTCCCCACCACTTCCTGGCCTTAGCTTTTTCCTCTCGATTTCTATTGGTGAAGGGGTCTTCTTGGCTACACCTAATTCAAAGTAAAATGAAAAGTTGATAATGCTTCTTCATAGGAGTCAGAAAGCACATACTTGTCTGCCTGCTGGATAAAATCAGCCAGAAAGCAATTAAAAGACAAGAACAGAAAATTAAAGACCAGGTAATTGAAAGGCCGATTGAATTTATCAGCCTTGTTTCAGATAGGAAAATGAGATGGTAGAAGGAATCCATGAATAATAAATGCTCTTCATTTTCTCAAGTTTTAATCCTAAGTATAAAATATCCAGATTAATGTCTAATTATTTTATCTGCTATGTGTAAATATCATGCATGTGCAAAATGAAGCTGAGAATTTACAGGATTCATTATACTAAAATATAGTTGGTTATACATTTAATACCTACTTGTGTAGTATTAGAAATATAATATTGAAATATCATAAAATATGCTAGTTTTAGCATATTAAATTAGAAATAATAAAGATCGTCATACATTTTGAAATTTTTTTTCCCTTTAATATAAAGTTTGGGCGTCTACAGAATGAAAAGTTACAAGGGATTCGAATCTCACCTTTAATGGGACCTTTGGGTTTGGCAGCCTCCTCTTTAGGCTTGGCTTCTGAAATAGTAAGAAAACTCAGCATTTAAAATATTTTCAGACTTATTTTATGTTTAATAGTACACTATGCATGGCAAGTCATGCTCTTTTTAAATAAATATTAATGCAAAGGAAAGTCGGTTTCATTTGTATGACTTTTGTGGAGAACAATTGGATATTCAGAGATTGATGAGACCAAGCTAAGCTGACAATATATTTAGGATTAAAAAATTCTTTCAGCAAATGTCTTTATTTTCTTCCCATTTTTGGAGGGCTTACTGTTGCCTTGTATGGAAGAGTTTTGTTCATGCTTTGCTATGCAAAATATTCTATATGTTTTTATATGTGTTGGTTATGTGAACCAAGGAACAGTGTAGGAAAAAGGGAAATGTTCCAAAAGGTATAAAAAACCCCCTTTCTTTTTGTGTTTGAGTTAAGAAGACAAACAAATTCAAGGAAACAATGGGTCTATGTGTCACATATACATAAGGTGCCAAAAAAAGTGCATACACATTTTAAGAAAGAAAAAAAATCTATGCTAAAATTATAATACTCAAGTCATGTTTGACTTCTGCGGTAATAAGAGGTCCTCAAATGTAACTTTTATTTATCTTTTGTTTTTGGCATATATCATGATTACAATTTTAATACAGTTTTTTCCTCTCTTAAAATATGTATGCATTTTGGAACCCTCTGTATAGGGTTCCTTGGAGGATTTCCCATAGACAATTAACTAAGGCAGAAGCAAGAGACTTCCTACATTTAAGTTTGATTCAATTATTAATGTAGGGTCAGTATAAACTGTAAAACTAGTTCACCAGCTTCAGCCCCTAGGATGTGAGAACAGCTTTATTTTTTACACATACTTAATTAGTCCAATTGGCAGTTCATGACTGTTTTCTGAAATAATAGAGGTATAACACTGAAATTATAAAAGTTTAAAAGAATAATGTCTAAATCATAAGCATCAGGGATAAAATGTAAATATTAAAAATTAAGCTTAGTCAAAACTATGCAATAGCATATTTTTTCATGTCACTAAACACAAAGAAAATCTAAATATTTTGAGATAATTTGAAATAAAAAATTTTTCTGAGCAATTAAAATATATTTTATAAGTGATTATTATATAATGTATAGTAGGTAACATGTAAGTATAAATATAAAATGAATATATGATATATAATTAATAATCAGTTAATCTATATAAACAATATCATTTTTTTTCTAAATGATTTTAAATAAAAATTTAAAAAGATTAGGCAACTTGCCAAAGGTCAAATAGTTAAGATGTGTATTTGTCAATGATTTATAATTATACCTTTGATCAGTTTTGGTTTTCATATTCACATACAACTAATAAGCACCGTAAGTTTGGATTTGAGGCCTCTAAACCATAAAGTTAGTACATTTAAGAAAATTATTATTGATTTAAATGCTTACATACATTTAAAGGCTAAAATTATATAGTCTTTTTTCTTTTTTTATTATAGCAAAACATATCTAACATAAAAGTTATCATTTTAGCCATTTTTAAGTGTACAATTTGATTGCATTAAGTATATTCACATTGTTGTATAACCATCAACACTACACATTTACAGAACATTTTTATTGATGATTCATCCAGGAATGAGGGAAATCTGAAATTCTATGGGTCCTGGATATATGCTGTTAAGAGGGTATCTATTTCCTTAGTTTTCATCGTCCCTAAACATATTCATTACTTAATCCCCAAAGCATATGAAAGAAATGGTGCACGGCAGGAACATACATCCCAACCAAACAGTGTGCAGCCACTGGGCAAGAGAGAAGGTGGTGAAAGGATACCAGATGAAGAAAAGGTTGGAGCTTATCTCATACCCCTGATGTTGAAATGGTTCCTGTGTTCCATAATAAGAGTTGAATTTTAATCAAGTATGAATATTTTTATTAAGCCACCAAAACAAACTAGCAAAAAGAACAATTACAGGATAAATACCTGCTTTCTTTCCAACCACCGGCACTGTTACCGGGGCAGCGATGGGCGTTGGTGCGGGCTCTATGGGAGGTGGTTTGATTGTTTTCACCTCTGTAGAGAGATATCCATTGTATTACTGTTTCCATTTATCACTTCCTGAAAGCTAATTTGGTGGTCTGTTTGCCTTTTCTGATATAACTTTGAAATCCTCAAATTAACTAGTTTTCAGAGAATAATGCACTAAGCCTGTAGGCCCCACCCCCCACTCCACAGACTGAGACTGGTCCCTGGCCTGTTAGGAACTGGGCTGCACATGAGGAGGTGAGTGGTTAGGCGAGCAAGCAAAGCCTCATCTGTATTTACAGCCACTCCGCCTTGCCTGCATCTCCAACTCAGCTCTGCCTCCTGTCACATCAGGGGTGGCACTAGATTCTCAAATGAGTGCCAACCCTACTGTAAAGCTGTGCATGCCTGGGATCTAGGCTGTGCACTTCTTATGAGAATTGAATTCCTCCTCCAGCCCATGCAAAAATTGTCTTCTATGAAATGGGTCCCTGGTGCCGAAAAGGTTGGGGCCTGCTGCATCAAGCACATAGAGACATCAGAAGTCATTTGCTAGGTGCTGACTTTCACTTACTTTCTCTTACTAACATGTATTGTTTGTACGAGTCATGCAGGATATGCCATTGACACTGAGGACAAGCTTGCTCACCTGGTTCAGGCTTTGGTTTAGGTTCAGGCCCAGGGAGAGGTATTGCTGGCTTAATTTCAGGCACTAAAATAATTCACAGTAATGAGCGGTTATCATAGTGTTTTTGAAGGTTTTCACTAAGTTAAAACCAAAATTAATCACACTTAAATTTATATCTAAATTCATTTTTCATTTTAAACAAAATACTTGGAAAATAGTTAGGCGATTTTATGCGTGTTAATTTTCTTCATCTCGCTGCCTCAGAAAACATTTTTTTCCCCTAGTCATTTATTTAACAGTTGGGTGTTTATTAGCCAATCACACAGGAGAATGAAAGAGTAAAGAAAATTAAGCTGTAAGTGACGACTAGATTAAGGTCCTGTGTTCAAATCTTGATGCCATTGTAATCATTTAAATATTTAAAATGATACATATTTGCATTTTAGAGACAACTAAGAAAGTGCCTGTAAGTTTTTACCTTTTGTTGGTTCAGGAATTTTCCTTTCCCTTTTCTTAACAGCAGGCACTTCCACCTCTTCGACGGCTTTTGGAGGCGGTTCTGGTACTTTAAAATAATATTATTTTGTAGAGTTAAGATTTGAATATTTAGAAATTAAATAATTTAAATAATTTGCTTTTCAAAAGCGCTATTGACTAAAAAAAACCCCTTGTATTCTATCAATTAATTTCTGTTTTCTCTTCTTGACTCTGCCTCAATTTATTTTTCTTTCTTTTATTCCATCCCCGTACTTGCCATCATTAGTTTTTCCTTTCTAAATCATTTCCGTGATAGTTCCCAGCAATTGCACCCTTTGGAATAAGTTAATTTGATAAAAACCAACCCACTTGAAAAGTTCCCAGATGTTATGAAATCTTTGCCAACACCCTCCCATGAAGCTATTCTGCAACCAACTTGATTGTTCAGTCGTTTTCACTGGAAGAACTTAAGTAGCAAAGTAATAATAAGAATGAAGTGCAGGGGAATGTGTAAATGGATATGGGAATTACTATAAAGATATTTAAACGGAAAGCAGACAATGGAAAACATAGACTATATCACAGATGAAATACGAAACTATGTTTATATTTAGCTTCATTTATGTTTACAAGATAAACCTTTTGTTAAATGTCCATTTCATTAAAAAATAATTTTGCAAGTTGTCACTGAGATTCCTACCTGTAGGTTTTTTAACTTTTTCTACTTTTTTAGGTTCTACTTTAGGTTCTTCTTCTTCAGGTCTCTTTCTTAGAACTTTAAAGACAAAAAGGTTTATATGTAAACCAAGACAAACGAATGAAGATGTTGAAATAAGCTTGACAAGTACAAATAATGTACAAAGCAAAGAAAATGAAAAGCATGCGACCTGATGTCCTGCAAAATTAGCACTTACACTAAAAATGCTTCTTAAAAACATTTTAAAAAAATATTCTAATTAAGTTATCTTAATTAAATCTTTTCAGAGACAAGTCTGTGGCAGACATAGTTCCCACACTAAATGAATACTTTGAATAGTAATGAATTCTATTAACAATTCAATGTTATAATTTAATGAGTATGTAAATAAGCAGAAAGTTTTACTTAAGGAGTTTATATAAACAAATGTGGCCTAGAAATCGGTCACTCTTTGTGAAGACAATGTTAGAACTTGATTCTTCATTTGAGTATCTTGCTTCTAATTATTTAATAGTTTATTAGTAGGAAAGAAATGTTCAGTTTTTAAAAAAATGTTATTTATTAGTTGTGGTGATCTTGTGTCACACTTCCAAACTGAATACTGAATTTAAGCTTAGTTTTCATGTGAAGTATTTAATAGGTTTAGTGGATTTTACTATGTAATTTGGTCATGACAATGGCAGTCATGGTCATTTTTGTTATTAGTTTAGAATGTTATCAATTTAGTTGTGCCTATTAATGTGGAAAATTTCAAAAGACTGCAAATGCTCACAAATTTCTGTCTTCTTTTTTTTTAAAGATTTGAAAATAACTTATTTCTAACTTTCAATGAAACTACCAACAAATTTTGATAAATAGGGAAATATAATTCAAAGAACAGTAAGAGACAGAAGCATTTGTAAGCTTTTAAGTCAGTTTTTTCATGTTCTTAAAGCTGATAGAAGGTTGAAAAATACTATACCACTTTTCAGAACAACTTCTTCCTTTGGTTGAGGTTTGGGTTCAGGAAGTAATTTGCGAACTTTCTTTTCAGCTCCAGGCACTTAAAAGAATATGATTTGAAATTTTGAAGTGAATTCATATAAAAACGGGATTTCAACAAGAAAAAAAGTCTTTCCTAAAACTAGTTAACTATGGTGCATCAAGTAATAGTTACGGTGGCATACAAATATCACAGAATTAAAAAATAATATACTTTAAATTATTTGCTATGCGAACATCTACAAAATCTTGTGATGAAATTCAATTACATTAACTGAAGGCAAATATATTGATCATAAATGAGTGTAGAAGATGCTGTCCTGTACTGACTTTATGGATCTTTCACCACATTGCAGGCTTCTTGGCAGCATCTTTGCTCTAACCTGCAATTGCAGATTGCCCAGATCTATACTCATTTCTCCCTGACCATTAAATGTATTACAGTGATATTGGCAAGCATTAGTATTATCAGTTAGTCTTCTCCACCAACGGAAAGAGAAACCCAAGGGATCCTGTTTGTGACCTTGATATTAGGGAGAGACCATATCACACCTTTTTTTTCATAGATTGACTTTTATTTATTTTATTTTATTTTATTTTTTGCAGTTTTTGGCTGGGGCTGGGTTTGAACCCGCCACCTCCAGCATATGGGGCCGGCGCCCTATTCCTTTGAGCCACAGGCGCCGCCCAAGACCATATCACACTGTATAAACAGAAGGGAAGCATCCTTTCCGAAGGTTTCCTTTTAGACATAATAACACAGTTAAAATTTTAGAACTGGCTCAGCGCCTGTGGCTCAACGAGCTAAGGCGCCAGCCACGTACACCTGAGCTGGCGGGTTCGAATCCAGCCTGGGCCCACCAAACAATGATGGCTGCAACCAAAAAATGGCCGGGCGTTGTGGCGGGCGCCTGTAGTCCCAACTTGGGAGGCGGAGGCAGGAG
>CAUYRH010053851.1:0-19890 GCA_963574655.1 Perodicticus potto | reverse complement strand
TTTTCACATAGTAAATGAGAAAATATCATGAATGTTATATCAATCAGGTTGATAAAAATATCTCTGATTGTATGTGAAGCCCGCACACTGTACTCCATGACTGAATTATTGTACACAGCTATGACTCAATAAAAAATAATTTAAAAAAAAAGAAAGAAAGAAATGCTGCAAAAACTCAAATATATTATTCATTTTAAAAGACCATTCTGTATTCCAAAATTATGCTACTTCTGCTTTTATTAATAACAAAATATCCTTTTATTAAATAAGAGTGACAGATTTTGATCTGGGAGGTTTCCCTTTGATTTTTATGTTCTGAGTTGACAAAATAACAGGCCATCTAATGTGTGTTTCCTGTGTTAGGATCCTTTGCTTGCAAAGAATACAGAACCCAGCAAACTGGCACACAGAACAGGGTCAGTGGCAGAGGCCTGCAGGCACAGTCTGACCTTGAAGCTTATAATGCTCCTGGGGTTCTCACTACTTCTGATGACATTCTCTCCACTTCCTTAGCCATCTTTGTGCGTGTGTGTGTGTGACAACTTTTCCCATGTCTCTTTGCAGTAAAAAAGCTGCAAATCTAAGCCACAAATAAGATTGATGCCTTTGAAGAAGGTAGAGGAGTTTTCATTGCTGTGTTCCAAGCAAAAGTGCCTGGGTTCACTTCAATTACACCAGCTGGGTCTCTTGTCCTTATACAGACAAACCACTGTGGCCACAAGGGCTTCAAAGTGGAACCTTCTTTTTCTGTAACTTCTAGAAGAGAGGCAGACGCTCTTTTCAGATGAAGCAGGAAAGTAAATAACAACATCAATAAGAGTGAACAGAAAGCCCTTGGTGCCGGAAGCCTTCCAGTGCTTGGCATAGATTACCTCATTTAATCCTCACAGCCATCAGAAGAAGGAGATTTTACTAGGAGCCCATTTTACAGATGAAGACACTGAGGTTTGTGGATAAAAGGTAATTTGTGTGAGTCAAAGGATAAGTAAGATCGGAGTGTTTAGGATTCAGAAACAGATACCCCAAAATATGACACTTTGACATGCTGAACTGAAAAAGTTCTACTCCCCACCTCCCGCCCACCTCTGTCTCAGTCACCTGTCTCCCAAAGCACGGGATAAAGTTGGTCTTTGAAGTTCCCTTATCTGCCCTTTGTCCAGACCTGCCCAGGAGGAAAACCATCACCTCTGGTTCCTTCTCTGAGTCTTCATTGACTGAATTCATATTGCAAGGGGAAAGACTGAGGTCTGTCAAGACACCTGGGCAGACTGTTGTCACCACCCACTGTTTGCTCTGTGGGGCCAAAAGACTGTGTGTTCCAGGCATTCCAGGCCATTGTGTGTTTTTCAAGCTCATTGAATTCCCCTAAAAACAATCATTTACTGCTCCCCTAAGATCATGCATACTCTGCCATCTTTTAAAAGTAGGGTGTATAAGCATCTGTACCCATTGGGATATGAATGGTTTTCCTCCATGCATGTGAATAACCATCTGTGCCTTTTCTCTTACTAATTTTCATCAAACCTTCAGAAGGCAAAGGGGCAATTTTCCCTCCCAGGCTGGCCCGCCTGCAGCTGACTTTTCACTAGGAAAGAGCTTGCCTGAGAACAAACTCAACCAAGCCAAAACCAAAAAGCAGGCAGGAAAGGAGAGGAAGCAAGTCTTGACCATTTCATTTGAACCCACAGCTTGAGCCACGCAGGGAGCTAAAACCATTCAGGAGGCTACAGCAGTCACGCATGGAACTCTAAGGATAAAACAGCCTCTGAACTAACTAAAATACGGAACCAATAAATTCTTCTTCTTCTTCTTTTATTTATTTATTTAGTTGGTTTTGCTTCTGTAAATTTGAGCTATTATTTGCAACAGAAGATAGCACATACAGTGAAGAAATATATATGTAGTTCAGATCAGGACTTTAGTAATTCTATACAAAAGAAATTAACGAGGCAGGAATCAATATAATATGGATCATTCTGTCTAACTTATGTCACGCAAGCTAGATGCTTTCTGTTTAACATTATCTAATGTATGCTGCAATTAAAATGTCTTTGGAAAAAAAAGAACAAAAATATTATGAACTGCATGGTCAGCCAGTATGTACAAGTTATCAGTTGACGCTTCATTCCCAGTCTTTGCTGTGCTCCTATACTTGGGTTAAGGGCATCCAGCTCCCCAGTACAGACGGCAGCGTGATCCCTTCAAGCTTGCAAATCAGAGCACAGATCAGGATTCCTTAATAGAATATGATGCTCTTAAAGAGGATGATCTCCTTGAAAGAGACATGCAAGGTTAACGCCCTTGGATGTCATTGCTATTATAAACAGACTCACTTTGAGATTATATAGGGGTCTCTGGTTGGGGCACCAGGAGGGAGCTATGGACACAGGAGAAAATGAAAACAAAATAATTAGTAATAAAACCAGTCACTGGGATACAAATCTCTTTAATTTCTGTCAGTGTCCAGCTTTTCTAATAGTCCTGGTCTTGCTCTGAATTGTCCATTAACTGTGATGTCACAGTCTATCCGCTAATCCCCTCTCACCTCCTAACAGCACAGCTATGATTCCCTTAACACAGACAGGACACCACAGAAGAGACCACAGGAAAGAAACCCCTATCCTGGTCACATTTGGTCCTGCGTTTTATTGTTCTGTGGAGCCTGAAGGGTGAATTGATGTTCTGATGTTTGGGGACAGGGGAATTATGCATGCGGGAACTATAGCAATTATGCTAATTGAGGAGACCTCTTTGTTGTGAGATTTCCAAAGCAGGAAGCAGCTTGTGTTAGAGATTTACAGTAGAACTCCTACAAATAGGACCCCAAGGTGTGCCCCAGGGGGTGAAGACAGAGGTAGCTGGGAGGTTAATCTGGGAACAAAGAAAATGTGCTGGAACCAAGCATTAACAAGCACCAGCATAAGGCCCAAGACTGTGAGCCTCATGAATAAGAGAGTGGAGGGAGAGGGTGCCGAGGGAGGGGGATAAGAAGGCAGAAAGCTCTGCAGAGAAACATCATCTCTGGAAATTCATGCATGAAAAAAAGGTCAAGCCAGAAACTAATTGTAAATGTAACGTTAAGAAAACAATAGCTGGGCGCCCACTGATCAGAAAGGAAGTCAGCACAAGTGAAGGTGGGTAAAATGAAGTGTGTCTCCAGGAAGACGCACCTGCAAGGGGATGGATCAGACACTGTCCCCAGAAGAAGCTGGGGCCCCAGAGGAAGCAGGATGCCTCCTCTCCTGCTCTTAGCAGCCCTTCTTGAGTGACCCAGAGGAGAGACTTAGAAAGGTCCTGTTAAATCTGGTAACATAGTCATCTGAACACTTCACCATATTCATTGAGGTCAAGAGAAGAAAACTGGTTCCTGTTTTATTTTTTCATCTACAGCATATTCTTTTGCTGATTCAAAACAAAATGGAACTACTGGTTTCCCTGAGCTGACCTGGAGTTGAAAACACATCTTCTCCTAACCCAGAAAATGGAGTATCTTTTTTTTTTTTTTCTTGTTGTGAAAACCAACTCTTCCCTCTGTGCAGGAATTTCTTTGTCTCCAAATCTGTTAAGTTATCACCTGTTCCTAAAGGAAAAAACAACAACACTTTTTGAATGAATTGAATTGCCCCCTCAGTTCCATCCCTGGTTTTCTGCCTCCTTTCATGACTACAAGTCTGCAAGGAACAGGTCACACCCATGCCCACCTCTTATTTTCTCTTTCCACTTAACACTGAGAACCATGACTCTCCTCTCTCTTTCCCTGTTTACTGAAACTGCTTCAAGATACCCCCAATCTCCTTACCAAACGTGGTCAATGTCTTTTTCAGGACCCAGGCCTTTTCCAACCATTCTATAGCAGTCAGAATATTGTGTTTTGTCCCTGTGTTGCCACCCAACCAGGTTCATTGCCCATTGCTTAAGAGGAAGTAAATTCACAGAAACAGCCGGGATTACAATAGAGAAAGGACTTAATATTGCAGGTGATGTGAGAGGATATGGGAGGATTTCTCAAGTCCATCTTCCTAGGAATTTGGAGGAAAGAATTTTTCAGACAAAAGATTAGCCAACTGCATTTACCAATTAGCTAGGTTCAGGCCAAAATTATAGGGGGTACAGAAAGCATCTTCAGTTCCTGGGTTGGGGTCACGTTTTCAATTGGCAGTCTCTTGGTGGGAGCCACTTGTCAGCAAGACAGCTCAGAAATTATCTTTAAGTTTTGAAAAAGTGATGTTATCCATGGAGAAATTTACGAATTTTTATGACCACTAGCTATGTGACTCCAGAGTAGCAATTATAGAGAAGCAAACAGGGGAGCAGTGACTAAATGTTATTATTTTTAGTTAGATCTGTGGCTTTGTAGAGTTTTAGCCTTACCCCAGTTCTTACCTTGCACTCGTTTATTGATTTTTAAGGGTGGTTTCAAGTTGCTCTGAGAACTAACTTTGATGTCGGAGAACCATCAAGGAGTGTGGTTCTCTAACTACGGAGCACCTGTCCAAATTAGTGCTGGTGGTTTTCACCAGTTGTCCACATCAGAATGGTCTGGAGGCTTGTTATGAGATTGCTGAGTCCCATCCCCATAGTTGTGACCCAGTAGATTTCGGTAGATCTGTCTAGAACTGGGGAGTCAAATGACTTCCCCAGTGACGCTATTGTGTCTGGTCCAGAGACCCCTCTTCAAGAACCACAGCCAAATAGTGGTCAGCCCAGGCAGAGCTTAAAATTGCCCAGGCCTAGGTGGTGCCTGTGGCTCAAGAAGTAGGATGCTGGCCCCATATACCGGGGGTGATGGGTTCAAGCCTGGCCCTGGCCAAAACTGCAAAAACAAACAAACAATAAAAAATATATATAGATAAAAAATTGCCCAGGCCTGACGCACTTTAAAAAATCATGCATGGACCCCACCCCAGACCAACTGAGTGAGAAAATCTGGGATGAGGCCTGGGCTGTGAAACTTGGTATCCCCTGCCTGCAGGTGGGCAGTTCAGAGGCCTGACTGAGCACAGGGGCTGTGCACAAAGGGACAAGGTCAGCTTGAAAACGTATTCAGGGTCTAGAAATAACTCTACTTGGGTCAAATTAAATATGGGAACTAGAAGAAAAAAATAACTCACTTATATTGTAGAGCTATAGAAATAATATTTGCACTTTTTCCAAATACTAGGAAGACCACAGTCCACACACACCCATTCAACCACCAGATGGAAAATAGCTTACTTGTCTACTCAGGGATGCGAAGACTTCCCCTCCCTTGGTACCTTGCCAAAAAAAGGTAAGAGTTCTATTTGGAAATAAGATTTTGTTTTTGTTTATTTCACATTCTTACAGGTTTCATTTCTTTTTCCTCTGATAAACACTAGTAATAATATCACTAGTAATAATCCAAACACTAGTAATAATATCACACTTGCTGTTTGCATATTCCTATCTATTGGCTTTCTCTCCATACACACACAAACAGCTGTTTCCATTACAATCCACCCCCACCTTTGCATCCAAAGTAGTCATTTGTTCTAGGAATGCTAGATAGATCGATATTAAAACATTTATCCATACTATTCATGGCAACAAAAAATTAAATATACAGGCAGTGAGAAGGCATTTGATAAATTTCAGCATAATTGCTGAAATAACAGAAATACATAGAATGCCCTAAGTATGATGAAGACTATTATCAAAACCCAAAATCAAACATATTATATGTGAAATAATAATCAATCTCATTTAAAAAACACAAAGAAAACCAGGGTATCTTCAAGCATCTTTTGTGTTCTACATTGCTTTAGAGACTCTAGCTAATGTATTAGTAAAAGAAAATTAAATGAGTGGTATAAATATGAAAATGAAGACAGTAAATTATCTTTATTCAAAAATTATTTAACCATGCCCAGAAAAGCCAAGAGAACTTAATAGTAATTTTTTTAAACTACTAGAATTAAAGAACAAATGTGATGTTTTAAAAAAGTTTCATAAATGCACAAAAAATGCAAAAATCATCTTTGCACTGACAGAAGTCATTTAGAATGAGAGTTTTCAAAATTTCATTAATAATCAATCATATTAGAAACTAAATTAACAAAAAATGTTCTATGTGGAGAATACAATGAAAAAACAAAAAATAAGATCTAAGTAAATGAATGGGAACGTCAATTTTCAATACAAATTAACTTTTCATAAAAATCATAAAGGGTTCTTTAATGAAAATAGTATAATTTTAAATTTTATACTGAAAAATCAAAGTGTAAGGATTGCTAAGACAATGAAAAAAGTAATATAGGAACTAGGGTAATCAAAATACTATGGTACTAGCATAAGAATGGTCAAAGAAATCAGAGAAAAAGAGCACAGGAATAGATCCAAGTATACATAGGAACTTAATATATGATAAAGGTGGTATTTAAATTCAGTCATGAAAGAATAGTTTATTTTATAAATGAGACTGGAATAATTGGGCATTCATCTAGAATATAACAACATTAGTCTCTTACTTCAGACCATATATAAAAATAAACTTCAGATGGATTAACCATCCAGTGTAAAAAATAAAATAATAAAGATTATTGGGAGGAAAGTTAGGAGAATATGTAAGTCCTCATTAAATAAGACAGAAACCAAGAATGCATTTAAAAATCCTAAATAAATATTATTTCAAAAATTAAGAATATCTAAATGGAAAAGACACCATAAATAAGGTCCAAATATTTTCCAGTATATGTGAAAGTCAAAGACGTAGCAGACCTGTCTACAAAGAAAGACAAATCATTTCGAAATCAAATAACCAATAGACAAATGGACATAGCACATCAAGCAGGAAATTCGTCCAAGGAAAAATGCAAAGGGCCAATAAACTTAAGAAAAGACGCTCAGTCTCACTAGTGCACAGGCAAACACAAATCAAAACAAATAATATGCTTTCCTGCACCCTTGAATCAGAAAGAAATGTGGAAACTAGTAATGACGCTGGTGATGATAACAACAACAAACAACGACCAATGTCTAAATTCTGCTCTCAAGGTGCCTACTCCTGCCCTGCGCATCTTGTGTGGAGCAGCTCATCTAATCCTATCAACAACCCACGAGGTGGGTGCTATTATTATCCCCATTAAGTGAGTGAGGAAATTACATATGCACATCTGAAATAAAATATCCATGAAACAATACTTTTATCTCTAACACATGCAAAGTTCTCAAATATTTACTATTCTTTTCTATGTTAAATTCCCATAAAAATTGCTGGTTAGAACCCAGCAAACTGATTTTATGATACACAAACGGGTACACTCACAGCCTGAAAAACAATAACCTAACAAATTTTTAAATTAACTTAAGTTTCAGAGTAAAGGACATACTTAGATCTCAATTATGGAAGAAGCAAAGAAAGAAAGGAGAAAATGATCAAGGGGAATTCATCCTATGTGCATGAATGTATTTTCTAGAGATGAGTGCATGTGTTTATGAGGAAAGGTATGGAAAGAATGACATCTCACCAAGGCTGGGGACCTCAGGGGGCTGCAGACCTCTCCCTGTGCACCTGTTTCATTTGTCCTGCCGCAAAAGAAGGCTTTGCTTTTGGTGTCTGCTCAGTCTCACTAGTGAAAGGCAAATACAAATCAAAGAAAATAATGTGCTTTCCTCCACTCTTGGATTACAAATAAATGTAAAGACTAGTATGCAAGTTAAGAACAATTCAACAAACAAAAACAAGAGAATTCTGTAATCTGTAAACTTCTGTGCTCCGGGATAAGCTTTCCTAACTTCATTGCAACTCATGCTTGAACATCCCTCAGCATTGACTCTCATTTATCAAAAAAATGAATCTTTCAATTCCTTCTACAAAACCTTCTGGGAGAAGGATAAACTTGATTACGGTGTCTTCTCATGAAGGGGGAAGGGTCAGTGATTGCTCTCACCAGGAGTAATAGAGCAACTGAATGAAAGGATAGAATAGTCACAGGAAAATATCTAAGAATCAGAAAAGACGTTTACAGAGGAAAAGTATACCTCCATGAGAGTGACACTCACTCACTCATTCATTCATTCATTCAAGTACCTGATTGGATTTGTCTGTTTGGCAAACCCAAAGTGCCACCTCTCTATGTTTTGCAAATAATTTCTAGAGGTGTTCCTTATAAACCATAAGGTTTAGTATCCCCTTTAGGCCTTCCTCCAACTGAGTTGTTCAGTATTCCCAGGAGCTTGTTCAGTTTAAACATTAAATAAGTCTGGGTCCTTCTTCCAGAGGTTAAGAGAAAAGCAAAAACAACAACAACAACAACAACAACAAAAACTAACTTAGTACTATTTGCTAGCTCCACCTTCTGGACACATGCTAGAATTGCACTATCCTGTCCACTCTGGGGTTAGAGGCAGCTATAGAACTTGCTTTGTCCATTGAAACAATGGCAGAAGTGAGGTGTCATTTAAGATCCAGAGCATAAATTTGCCACATCCTTTTCTGCCTCAGAAATGATAGAAGAAGGTGTCACACTAAATCCTCAACATTGATGATGAGCATACAGAATATCCTTGGAATGACCTTGTATTGTATTAAGATATTAAAACATGAGTATTGCTAGTTACTACTGCATAACCTCACTTCTCCTGACTGATACACTTCATGAGCTCTTAGGTCTTAGTTGCAGACTCCTAGTGTACATTACTGCAATTGAAAGAATACTTGTCCACTGCTGTGATGACGATGTCTTTGCTGTCCGGAAACCTAGTGGAACCCAAGTGCAGTCCTTCTCTTTGGCTTGCAAGAACACCACAGAGGCATCCAAAATTGGTTTGCATGAGCGAGGAGGGAAGGGAGAGAGAGAGAGAGAGGAGAACTGTAGAGAAAATATTCATCCAAGAATGAAGAAAAACAGGAGAGAGAGATAAGTTTCTCCCAAAGCAGGAATCTTTGCAAGCAAGTCTTTTCTTCTCTTTCTACACTTTTCTTGGTAGCCCTCAATGGAAAACAATGAGAACAACCTGACTTCTCTCAGATTGTCAGCCTCCCCTTTTCCTGCCTCATGGTCTCTGCTTCCATCTCCTCTGCTATGACCTTGGTTGTCTCCCCAAGTACAGGGAAAATCACTGTGTTGGTATGCACCTAAGCTGTTCACCAGTGGTTTTTTAGTTTAATAATTATTTTTTTCATTAATTTCCAGTTTTTTGTGATCAACTCACACTTAATTATTCCACCTGGGGAAGAACTTAGATGGCAGGAAAGGGATTGGTACATAGCACAGAAGGTGAGGAGTGGTGGGGCACTGGGGAGTGCCAGAGAACTGAGAAAAACAGGGTGCTGATGATGCTTGGGTATGTTAGGGAAGAAAAGAAATTAATAGACAGGAGGTCAACAGACACTTTCACATTTCCTTCTATGCATTGGAAAAAAGACCCAACTTTAAACAATGAAGGCAACTAAGGGACATTTTCTGTAGGTCCAAGGAGCATTTAGAAATCCACCAAGACAGGTGGTATAAGACTGGCTGTAGAGACTCCGCCTTTTGGCAAAACTGTGATTCTTTCCTTCTAATGTGGGGCAGTCTTTTGAAATAAGAACTCCTGGCAAAAGAAGAGTAAAACCACAAACTATACCCTAGGAAAAATACACTATAGAGATATCATAGATCCTTTGAGAGTCATGAAAATAATCTTGCTTCCAAGAGAAATTACCCATCTGTGCTAGAAATGCATATGTGTCCATGAGATCTGCGGGGAGGGTGCAGGGGAGACTGATAGAAATCTTCCTTGGGGCTTTGCTCTGGAACATGTCCAACTGTGTGAATAATGAGCGCACACAAAGTATCAACATTATCAAAGCCTGCACGTCATTCTATGAAGCTATGTAAGGAAAAATCAATGTGAATCAGATTGATCATTTGCTTATCCACTCATGCAAGTACTCAACAGATTCTATCAGGCACTGGGAGATACACATATTTGTTCAGGTTCTAATCAGAGAGATAATGTCATGATAATATTGAGTAAATATATTCCATTAACAGACGTATGCACAAAATGCAGTGAAAGTATGGTGAAGAGAAGGAAAACTGAACATGTGGGTTCATAAGGGCAGTGACCCGGGTATAAACGCCAGTTACCAGAACTTAGTGTGATGGACAAGAGCTGAGCTGGGACACAAGAGACCCAAACTCCAGGGCCCATCGGTTCCTGACTAGTTGTGTGATGTTGCAGAAACTGGCCTTGGTTTCCTCACTGGAGAATTGAGGTGTGGCTTTCATATTTGTGGGGGCATATGTACGTGTGTGAATTTTAACTAGCAATGCATCTGCTAGGCAGAAAACATTTGCACCCAGAGCAACACTGAAAGGCTGGTGAGAGAAGGAAACATGGGCTCTTTATCTTTTGGGTCCATGTTTCCAAATACAGTACAATTTCCCTGTCTTATCTGATCAAGCTGATTTTAAACAGACTGTGATTTACAGGAAGAAAAGTAAAACCAAGTATTTCTAGCAGTTTCAAATCATTTATCTTGATTAAAAGACAGTCTTTATATTCCAAACAAGCCTGCCTTATTTAACACTGAATAAAGAAAAATGTTGTCATCTAAGTAATAGATGATCAACAATTTTAATAATCCTTTATAAAATCTGAATTGAAAGGATGTCTTAGAAACATTCAAAGAGATCCAGAAAAGGTCCTATTTTCTGTGTTAAAACAAAAACCAAAGGCAACTAATGTAAAAATGAAAGACTCATGGCCCTGCAATCCCATCCTCCCATATTACCGTCTTTCCTCTTTTTATTCACGGATCATCCTGACTCCCTTGTTCTCAGCTCTGTTTTGTGCCTCTGCCCACCTGCAGTCAGATTACACCTGCAGCACTTTTCCAAAACTGTGTCTTCCTGGGTCAACAATCCCTTCTTCACTACCAAATACAATGGAGACTTTTTGTCCACATTGATAGGAGAAAGTTCCCTATTTAGATACTGTTTTCTCTTCCTGGATGTCTGGGACACTAATATCTAGGAGGTTTTACATCCTTGAAAACATCACCTAACTGCTACCACATGTTAAGAACTCTGCAAAGGATTTTTACATACGTCCCCATTAAAACATCACAACATCCCTATGGAGGGTGTGGTGTAATTGCCCTTGTACAGAGGAGAAACCAGCCCTGGAGAACCTTGACCAAGGTCACACAGCTGGAACATGTATATTCTGGTTCTCAAGAAGACACTCTTAGCCAGGACAGTCATGAAGATGAAAAGGACCAGGCCTGGCTTATTTTATTGGCTGATTGTTTTCTTTGTTCTGAATGTTTTCTATTTTTAATGAAATGTTTTTATTTAAGCACTTTAAGCAGGGTATAGAGTACCTACCTGCAAATGCTTCTTTTGTGTCAAGTACCAGGTAAGCTTTTCATAGGCTTTTCCTCAGGTAATCAGCCAAGCAAGCCTATGAGAAAGTTACTAGTATCTCTGTTTTATGGTTAAGGAAATAATAGTTGAAGGAGGTTGCCCCAAATCCCACAGCTCATGTCTTCTCTGCCCTCCTTCCTCTCTCCACACAGCAATATCTCCCTCCACCCCTCTTCCCTGCACAGGAAGACCTCAGCCATACACATGCCTTCACTCCTATGCTGTTGACCCCAGTCCTATATCTCAACCTCTTCTGGGTCCTCCAGAACCATTTATCTATCAAAATGAGTCTCCATTTTCATATTCCAAGGTCATCTCAGCCAAAGGAAAAACATGTGAAAAGATTCCAGATGTGGTCATCTTTCCTCCAAAACTTAAATGTCATCATCCTCTACTTCTTCTCCCAAAGAATAGCACAGCCATTTTCACCATCAAGTTAGGGGAGGGTCATTCTCACCCCTCCCCAGGTCCCTCACTCTTCTCATCAAGGTGGTCCTCAAGTCCCAGTCTCGTCTCAGTGTGAGCTGAATCTTCCTGATCCATTCATGCCACCCCCATCTTCCTGCACACTCTTATCCTTTCTTGCCAAGATTCCTTAAATTACCTCCTGACTGGTCTCTATATCTCTAATACTGCACGCTTCCAACAGTTACATCCACAATGCTGCAAAGCAGTTTTTCCAAACTGAAATTATTAGCTTGCTGCTTAAACTCTGAATGACTCGGCCATTTTCTCTCCAAATCTCCATTTCATCCATTCCCCACTGGATGGCAGCTGTGGATTCGTGTGGGTTTGACTTCTCCCCTCCTTGACAATGGACACAATATTCTAGACCTGAGCCTCTCAACCCATGGAATTCCCTGTCCATGATTCAGAGTTAGCACAGAGCCCAACTGAGCTAATCAGGCCGATGATGATCTCAGGATGTCTGTTGGACATTTAGAAAAACTCAAACCTTCTCTTATCTCTGGACATAAATGAAAAGTGTGTGCACCCACCTTGTAACAAGAAGGCAAGTCAACCTTGGGTTAAAGCTGACATTTCAGAAGATCCTGAAATTCTGGGCAGTTAAAATAAAAGTCATTCAGAAAAAAATATCTATCAGTCTTTCAATCCTGAGTCCTTCCTCTGTGTACATAAATAACATTGTTTAAAAGCTCTGAAGATAGGCCAGGTGCTGTGCCTCATGCCTATAACCCAGCACTCTGGGAGGCCGAGGTCTGTGGATACCTTGAGCTCCGGAGTTGGAGACCAGCCTGAGCGAGAGTGAGATCCTGTTGCTACCAAAAAAAAAAAAAAAAAAAAACAAAAAAAACAATTATGAAGGCAATAATCGCATTTTCTCTTATTTACATTAGGTTGTTCCATATGATACTGTAGATTTTGTGGGTCAAAAATGGCAGAACATGCCATTTCGCATGGCCCAACCTTATCCACTGTCAAATTCTGCCTCCACAGTCCCTCTGTTTCCAAACCATTGCTCTTCCATCTCCCCCTTGTCATATGCACTGCCAGTGTCCCAGGTCACTCTCTTCATCCTTTAACATGTTCTTGGTTCCACAGCAACAACAATCTTTTTCAAATATATGTTTTACCACATACCTTTTCTTCTCGAATACCTTTAATGGTTTCTCAACAGCATAAGACAAACTTGCAATGTAAACTCTGAGGGAGAATTGTTCAAGGTGGAGGAGAGACGCAGGTGGGGGAAGGTACTGGAGAGCAGACTGCCTGGAAGGGGTGAGATCTCAGCCAAATCTTGTAGGAGGAAAGCAATGAGAACAATTCTAAGTAAACCAAGGAAAAGCAGAGGTGTGGAGGATACATCACTGAGCACTCCTTTCCATGCTTCAAAAATTAATGCAGCTAAAGCAGAAAATGGCATTTGTCAGACTTTCCACATTAGATGACAAGCATTATAGTAATTATTTTTGAGAGTCTAAGTATTTCAACTGAAATGCAGATAAACAAACTAGGGGGAAAAAAACTGTAAGAGTTTTGCTATCAGCATTTTTGTGCTGCAGCAATAGTCTTGCTTTGATGATCCAAATGGAAATGGAAGCGTGAATGGTTTTGCTACTGAGAACCAGATTGCAGATTTAGGACTCGAATTGAAGAGTTGTATGTGACTATAGTAAACTTAGAACATATCTGGGCATTTGTTCCTGGAACACATTTTGATACTCTGCCAAGAAGAAGTGAGATACCCAGAGATGAAAGTGGCAGAGAGCTCCTCCACTGGTTCCAGAAGTAGCTGCGACAGACATCAGTCTGTCCCTGGGCTCACTTTGTTTCAATTCCTATTTCTTCACAGGACATAGAGAGGAGAACAATCTGGTTTTAAAAATATTCATATTAAAACAATATAATACCCACCCAATCTTACATCAAATTCCAAAGTAATTAGTACATAGAATATAAATGAGGGTATTATTTTTTCTAGCACTCTTGGGGATATTTTAAATACAGAACAGCTTTATCATCAGAGTTAATACATTTAAATCTTAAGACATTTAAGCAAAAGTCATTCCTTTCCACAAGCTAACAACAACCCAATGTTTTTTAAAGGGCTGATGGCATTTTAACATTAGATAGCATTACAGCAGGTGAGGCAGCAAAAACGCCCAAACTCACCATCTTCACCAAGCAGTTCTCAGGGAAGCCACTCATGAGAAAGAGTAACTAAGTGGAAAAGATATCAGTAACAGCATCAATTATTCATCCAGCCCAGTGACTCCTTACTAAAGGCAGGTTGGTGGTATGCCCAGGAAGCCTCAGGACCTACGTGGGGTTTCCAGCCCCTCCTGCTTAGTCCAGCCTTTACCTGGGGGAAGAAGTTAATGAGTTAAGGAAAGAGGTGCTACAAGAGCTTCAGAAGTCTGCCCCAGGAATGCAGGATGAAATTCTGCTGGCCTCCCGGAATCCTGCTGCCCCGCCACTAGAAGCAGGGTTGGCCTGGAGAGGAAATAACAGCACCTGGAGGCAGCTTTATACTGAGGTTTAACTCTGAGCGCTGGGAAATGTGTTTCCCTGATTGTCTCGGGTTCCCACAAATCTAACAATTGCCCCCTTTCCCATCGGCATAGTGTGGGACAGACCGGGAGCAGGCAGGGGCACTGTGACATGAAGGACTGTGGCCACAGCATCCCTCACCCATGGGAGAGACCTCATTCCATGGGTAGCTGGACACACAGGGATGCTTGCCCCTTGGTACTTACCCTAAGCTCTCGCCTGACCGCCAGCTTCCTTCCTCTGGCAATGCTGTCTCTGTCAGGCTGAGAGCTGACTTCTGTCTACCTCAGCGCGGCACCCAGCTTATTGTTCCCCAAGCCCCAGTACTTCCTGGAGGAGGAGACGAAAGCCTCCCCCTCTGGTCCTCTGCCCGCACTCAGAGCAGCACTCCCCGCTTTGGGAAGGCTTTACTGAGGGTATCTCTTCTTACAGCACCTCTTACAAGGCTACTGAGTTTGGGTTTCCTATTTTAATCGTAAAAGTTCATTCTTCTTGCAAGTGGCATGAAACAAGAGAGAAATATGTAATGTAAAATGGGAAAATCTTCTCACCTCAGCACCTTTCCTTCACAACAAAACATTGTTAAATATTTGTTGTGCTTTATTCCAGACCTTTCTCCAAACAGAGGGAGGGCCGTGAGGGCGGAAGGGAAGGCAGGATGGTTACCCTTCATCACAAACCTAGTTATTTTTTAGCATTTTTTTTCATGGTTATCTTTCCACATAGGAATCTTTCTTACTCCTTTTAATGATTTCATAATAAACAATATGTAATGTAGCATTAAACAGTAAAATAAGGTTTTATTTCAAAAGCTAGATTGAACAAATACATGTGGATGTGCTCCCTTTCAGATGTCCTATAAATTATATATATAACTCATATATGCTTGAATTATATATATTTGATTTATAATATGCTTGAATTATATATTTGTGCATACTACATATATAATTCATCTATATATTTGAAAACCAAGAAGGTATCCCAATGTCAGAATAGCAGATGTTACTATCTATTCATGCCGGCATAGGAGAAAAACTCATTTCAATTGAAATTAGGGAGAGGAGGAATGAGGGGGGAAGGGAGATTGGGGTCTCGCCACTTAGTAGGCACAATGTGGGGGTGCCTGGCATATGTTTTGGGTGCAAGACACTACTAACAGAGCAACTGTACCTAACAAATTCAAATATTATGACCTAGTTATTTACACTCTCAAATTAATCTGAAAGATATGTGTGTGTGTACAGTATTAAATATATATATTTATATATATATACATATATATATAGCAGATTTTTTTTCTTTTTTTTTTTTTTTTGCAGTTTTTGGCCGGGGCTGGGTTTGAACCCGCCACCTCCGGCACATGGGGCTGGGCCCCTACTCCTTTGAGCCACAGGCGCTGCCCCAATACTAGATGTTTTGAATAATTCCTTATAAGTATAAAGCAAAGAGAAGGTATAAAAACGCTGGCGTAATCCAGAGAACCCAGTTATCTCACCATGGCAAATGGGATTGTAGGCACTATCCCCAGGAAGTCACGGGACATTTCACTTACAAAGTACATTTAAAACTGCAGTTGTTGGAGGCTTCTCTTCCTCTTCTCATCCTCAACAAAGAGCTCAGCGTTGGCAGTTGCTCTTTTGCCTCCCAGATAAATGCAGAGAAGAGACCCTGTGAGGGGAGTTTTGCTGGGGGTAAAGGAAGGGTCCCCCAGAGAGACACTTCCAGCATCCTGAGGCCAGGCCAGTCCCCACAGCAGGCCTGGAGATGCTTAGGGTTGATAGGAGGTTAGGAGGAAGACAGGCAGTGTTGCCCAGGAATGAATTAAACTAAATATCCTCGCCTCTAGAAGGGAGGGCTCCTTGTTAATGGCAATTATCTAAATACTCTGCACCACGTGACTCTACACCACACGACTCAGGGAAACCCTTCCTCTAAGCAAGCCTGACCAGATAGAAAGCTAGAAATCAGCCCTCCCGTTCAAGGACCCTGTAAACAAGAAGGTACGGCCAAGTGGAAATTAAAAGAGCACTTGATGATCTGACAAGCCAGGCTCAATGCCCTCCCCTCCAGAGTGGCCTGGTGGGACTGAGGCTGGAGATCTTCACCCCAAGTATAGCAGGTGCTCCTGGGCCCCACCAATAGCCCTCTGCGGGCATCTGCCTCTCTGAGTCACCTTGGTGGCTACTTACTGTAAGTTCCTACAGCATCCAAAGCCCGCTTTCTCGGGTTGCAAGAGTGTCCTCAGCCTGTGCTCAGGACAGTCTGCAGAGTGACCCTCCTACACACACACAGGAATAGCCCCAACCATCAGGAATGGGAATTAGTGCAAGAAACCACAGCTTCGCAGCTATCTGGTATGAGGTGACCCACACTCCCTCCAGATCCCCAGTGGGCTACAGCACCAGCGCCCACCGAGTTAACCTGGTCCCGGGCACACCAGTGCTGGCTTCTCCCTCCTCCGTTTCTGTTCTTACTTCCTCGACCCCTCCCAGTGCTTCCTGGAATCACCCCTAAAATAAATCCTTTGCACCTGAAACCTTACCTTAGCGTCTCTTTGTGGGGGAAACAAGCCTAAGACTCTGGACTTCGAGATCTTTCCTCCTATTTGAAATTTTTATCCTTTTACAAATTTTTAAAAGTCAGAAGAGCATGTATTAATCCAGAGAAGGCTTTCATCTTCAGGAGTATTTAGAAATGTCAAAAAAATACAGAAGGTGCCCAAAAAATGTATAAACATTTTAAGAAAGGAAAAAACTCAACCAAAAAATGGCTGGGCGTTGTGGCGGGCACCTGTAGTCCCAGCTACTTGGGAGGCGGAGGCAGGAGACTCTCTTGAGCCCAGGAATTGGAGGTTGATGTGAGCTGTGATGCCACAGCACTCTACCCAGGGTGACAGCTTGAGGCTCTGTCTCAAAAAAAAAAAAGAAAGAAAGGAAAAAACTGTGTTGAATTTATGATATTCAAGTCCCATTTGGCCTCTGTAATTATAAGAGGTGCTTCACTTGTATTCATCTTGTTATTCTTATATATTGAGTATTATAATTTTAATGCAGTATTTTCCTTTATTAAAATGTGTATACATTTTTGGCACCCTCTGTATACAAAAATAAACAGAAGTAAACTTTATTTTTGAAAAAGCATCTGACTATCAACATGAACCATTGAATCTCCTTAGGAGACAAGTTAAGAGAAGTTTTTTTAATTGAGCAGTGGAGACCTCAATGCCCACATTACCAGGAAGTCCAAAAGCCCTGTCTCCTTCTCTATGCCTCCTGGTCTCTCTGACACACTCATGTATTGCCTAATAACCCCAGACAGAGTGAGAAACGGAAAGTGTAGCCAGTCCCCTAAGAGGATGTAGGCTAAGTTTGTTACTGGTCTCACTGCTGCCACAAAAATTTGTAAAAGGATAAAAATTTCAAATAGGAGGAAAGATCTAGTGTTGCAGCCACTAGAACTAGTCCTTTAAAGCTTGCTTTCTCCCTACAGGACCATCCCTGCCCTTGGTGGTTCCCTCAAGGACTCAGGTCCTGACATTGGGATCACTGGGATGGTGGGAGGTGCCATGTCCACACTCTGCCTTGGGACCTCTGTGCACGGCCATGAAAGCTCAGACATGGGGAAGAGTCACAAGCATCTGTCCAAGGAGATTGTGTGCAGTTGCCCAGGCCAAGGAGAAACTGGAGACATCTCTTGATAAATATACAATGTGCCGCCTCCCTCAGTCCCTGCTGCATGAGTCAATGAATGCTTTGAAACACTCCTGGAAGGACAGTCATCAAAATATATATGTTGGCGGCACCCACAGTTCATTGGGTAGGGCGCCAGCCACATTCACCAGGGCTGGCAGGTTCGAACCCAGCCCGGGCCAGCTAAACAGCAATGACAACTGCAACAACAACAAAAATAGCCAGGCATTGTCACGGGCGCCTGTAGTCCCAGCTACTCGGGAAGCTGAGGCAAGAGAATTGCTTAAGCCCAAGGGTTTCAGGTTGCTGTGAGCTGTGACACCACAGCACCCTACCTCACTCTACCGAGGGTGACATACTGAAACTCTGTCTCAGGAAAAGAAAAAAAAGGCACTAATCTCATCCATGAGGATAACAGCTCATTACTTCATCACTACCAAAAGGCCCCGCCTTCTCACACCATCAGCTTAGGGTTAGGGTTTTAACATAAGAAATTTTTTTGGAGTGGGGGGAGCAAACATTTAGTCCATAACAAGTGACTGCCAACCACGAAATGAGAAACCTTCCAGAAAATATCCATTACAAAGGCGTTACTCTATCCTTCTTCATTTTCTGCACAAAAATTACACAAATCATTAAGAGGAAAAATTAATCTTTATCTTGCATTTTGGACTAAAATTATATTATTTACCTTCCATATGAAATAACCTAAAACCAGCGTGATTTACCTGTTAGAAACAACTTTAATAGCATGTTTTTCCCAACTAAATTCACATTTGCTGTGTCTCCTCTTTCCCAATAATTCTCACTTCTTCCCCCTTCCTCTCTCACTCTAGAGACTTCCACTTTCCAAACCTGCCTACAAATGGCCCTCTAGCTATAGGAACCGGCACCACATACAATGCAAGTTGCAGAGGCCACCGTGCCACCGGCCTCCACCTGCACTCCTCAGACTCCATTGTCAAGGGATGGAGAGCACATCGTTCATCATCGAGTGCCTTGGGCCATGCGGGCCACGCGGGCTCCAGAGTTAGGATGCAGAGGACCCACTTCACCATCATGAGGAGGTCGCTGAACTCAGCTGCCTGGTGCAGTCCACACACCACTGTCGAACCTTTTTTCATAAAAGCTGAGCATCCACCTCTCCAAGGAACAAAATCCACAACCACATGGACCCCTTTGCTTTGGAAATGGACAGATTGGTTTTCTTCTTTCTAGGGCCTCTCAGCAATTTCCAAATGTCATGTAGGGTGTCCCAGGTGTCCCCTTCATAGCCCATCAGTGTGACCAAGAGCCACGCATCACACGCTCACAGGCAGCAGACAGTGGTTCCACAAAGAAGGACAAATAGCAGCCTGAGAAGGGTAAAAAGCCAAGGAGGAAAATCTGCCTACGGAAGAGTTTCTTAAGGAGACTCCAATGTGCTGGTTTTATGTACCATCTGAACTATTTTCATCAAACTGATTAACATACGATTCATGGCATTTTCTTAGTTATTGTATGAAGACGTTTGTATTCCGCATTTAGTAAGGTTCGCCTGTACCCTTCTAAAATGCACCGTAGCCAATTACCCTCCCTCCACCCCAACCTCCCCCCTCCCCCCTTCCCATATTCTTGTGCTATAGTTGGGTTATAGCCTTCATATGAAACCTTTAAATTAGCTTCATAGTAGGGCTGAGTACATTGGATACTTTTCCTTTCATTCTTGAGATACTTTGCTAAGAAGAATATGTTCCAGCTCCATCCATGTAAACATGAAAGAGATAAAATTTCCATCTTTTTAAGGCTGCATAATATTCCATGGTGTACATATA
>CAUYRH010053849.1:0-39283 GCA_963574655.1 Perodicticus potto | reverse complement strand
TTCTGGTACAAATATCTTTGTTATAATGTGATTTTTGGACTTCTGGATATATACCTAGTAGAGGAATTGTAGGATCGAATGGTAGGTCTATTTTTAGATCCCTAAGTGTTCTTCAAACATCTTTCCAAAAGGAATGTATTAATTTGCATCCCCATCAACAGTGTAGAAATGTTCCATTTTCTCCACATTCACGCCAACATTTCTCGCTTTGGAATTTTGCAATGTGGGATAATCTTACTGGATTTAGATGATATCTCAAAGTAGTTTTGATTTGTATTTCTCTGATGATTAAGGATTATGAGCATTTTTTCATGTGTCTGTAGGCCATTTGCCTGTCTTCTTCAGAGAAGTTTCTCTTCAAGTCCCTTGCCCACCCTGAGATGGAATCATACGTTCTTTTCTTGCTAATACGTTTGAGTTCTCTGTGGATTCTGGTTATTAAACCTTTGTTGGAGGTAAATATCTTTTCCCATTCTGATGGCTGTCTGCTTTAATTACTGTGTTCTTGGCTGTGCAGAAGATTTTTAGTTTGATCAGGTCCAAGTAGTGTATTTTTGATGCTGCTTCAATTGCCCGTGGGTGTTCTCTTCATAAAATATTCACCCAGGCCAACTTCTTCAAGTGTTTTCCCCACACTTTCTTCTAGTTTTTTTATAGTTTCATGTCTTAAGTTCAAATCTTTAATCCAGTGAGAGTCTACCTTAATCAATGGTGAGGAGTGTGGGTCCAGTTTCAGTCTTCCACAGGTCGCCAGCCGGTTCACCCAGAACTATTTGTTAAATAGGGAATCTTTTCCCCACTGAATGTTTTTAATTGGCTTGTCAAAGATCAAATAATGGTAAGTAGCTGGGTTCATCTCTTGGATCTCTATTCTGTTCCACACATCTACCTCTCTGTTTTTGTGCCACTACCATGCTGTTTTGATCACTATCAGTTAATAGTATAGTCTGAGGTGTGGTAGCGTAATTTTTTCTTATTTGTCTTTATTTCTGAGTAATGTCTTGGCAATAGAGGTTTTTTTCTGATTCCACATTAAATGAAGTATTACTTTTGCAAAATCTTTAAAGTCTGAGAGTGGAGCTTTAATAGGGATTGCATTAAAATTTTATATTGCTTTGGGTAGTATGGACATTTTAACAATGTTGATTCTTCCCAGCCATGAGTATGGAATGTTTTTCCATTTGTTAACATCTTCAGCTATTTCTTTTCTTAGAATTTCATATTTCTCTTTATAGAGATCTTTCATGTCCTTTGTTAGGCAAACTCCCAAATATTTCATCTTCTTTGGCACTACTGTGAATGGAATAGAGTCCTTGACTGTTTTTTCAGCTTGACTACTGTAGGTGTATATAAAGGCTGCAGATTTATGAGTGTTGATTTTGTAACCTGAGACACTGCTGTATTCCATGATCACTTCTAAGAGTTTTGTAGTAGAATACCTGGTGTTTTCCAGATATACAATCATATCATCTGAAGATTGAAAGTTTGATCTCTTCTGACCCTTATGGATACCCTTGATCACCATTTCTTGCCTAATTGCAATGGCTAAGACTTCCATTACAATGTTAAAAAGCAGTGGAGATAATGGGCAACCTTGCCTGGTTCCTGATCTGTGGAAATGATTTCAATTTAACTCCATTCAATATGATATTGGCTGTGGGTTTGCTATAGATGGCGTCTATCACTTTAAGAAATGTCCCATTCTATCCCAATTTTCTTAAGTGTTCTGATCATGAAGGGATGCTGGATATTATCAAAAACTTTTTATTTACCAATTGAGAGAATCATATGGCCTTTGTTTTTTAATTTGTTTATGTGCTGAATTATATTTATAGATTTATAAACCAGCCTTGAGACCCTGGGATAAAACCCACTTGGTCATGGTGTATAATTTGTTTGATGTGTTGCTGGATTCTGTTTGTTAGGATCTTGTTGAATATTTTTGCATCAATGTTCATTAGTGATATTGATCTATAATTTTCTTTTTTTCTTGGGTCTTTTCCTGGTTTGGGATCAAGGTGATGTTTGCTTCATAGAATGTATTGGGTAGTATTCCTTCTCTTTATATATTTTGGGAAAGATTGAGTAATATAGGTACTAGTTCCTCTTTAAAGGTTTGGTAGAATTCTAAGGTGAAGCCTTCTGGTCCCAGGCTTTTCTTTTTAGGGATAATTAGTATAGTTGATGCTATTTTAAAACTTTATATAGGCCTGTTCAACATTTCCACTTGATTCTGATTAAGTCTTAGAAGGTGGTGTGCTTCCAAGTATTGGTCCCTTCAGATTTTTCATATTTCTGAGAATAAAGTATCTTGTAATATTCATTAAGGAGTGGGTTTTTGACTTTTGGAGGAATCTGTTGTTTTTTTCATCTTTACCATTTCTGATTGATGAAATTAGAGATTTTACTCTTTTTTTTCCTGTTTAGGTTAGCCAAATGTTTATCTATTTTATTGATCTTTTCAAAAAACAAACTTTTTGACTATTGATCTGTTGTATAATTCTTTTGTTTTCAAATTCATTTAATTATGCTCTAATATGGGTTATTACTTTTCTTCTGTTGGGTTTGGGATTGGAATGTTTTTCCTTTCCCAGTTTCTTGAGATGGTCTATTAAGTTGTTAACTTCCTCTCTTTCCATTCTCTTGAGGAAGGCTTGCAGTGCTATAAATTTCCCTCTTAGGAGTGTCTTTGCAGTATCCTAGTGGTTCTGATAATTTGTGTCTTCATTATTGTTTTGTTCAAAAAAATTGGTAATTTCCTTCTTAATTTCATGTATGACTCAGCTGTCATTCAGCATAAGATTAGTTAGCTGCCATGTTTTTTTATGAGTATGCAGATTCCTGTTGTTACTGAGTTCAACTTTAATTCTATAATGGTCTGAGAAGATACAAGGAATAATTTCTATTCTTTCAAATTTGCTGAGGTTAGACATGTGACTTAAGATGTGACCAATTTTGGAGTGTGTTCCATGGGCTGATTAAATGAATGTGTTTTCAGTTTTGTTAGGATGAAATGTTTTGCAGATGTATGTTAAATCCAAATGTTGAATGATTAAATTTGAGACAAAAATTTATTTCCTTATCTTCTTTTTTTTTATTTTTATTTTTTAGAGGCAGAGTCTCACTTTGTCCTGCTCAGTAGAGTGCTGTGGCATCCCAGCTCACAGCAACCTCCAACTCCTGGGTCCAGGTGATTCTCCTTTGCTTGGCTTATTTTTGAAGGATCTATCCAACACTGCCAAAGGAGTGTTAAAATCTCTGACTATTATGGAGCTGGGGGAAATCAAGTTGCTCATGTCTGTTAGAGTCTCTCTTATAAATTGAGGCATATTCTGATTGGATGCATCACTGTTAATAATTGAAATATCATCATATTGAGTGTTACCTTTAACATATATGAAGTGAACATCCTTATCTTTCCTTAATTTTATTGGTTTAAATCTGCAAATAATATTGCCACACCTGCTTTTTTTCTGATTTCCATTTGCCTGAAATATAGACCATCCCTTCACCCTGAGTCTATATTTATCTTTTAAGGTAAGATGATATTCTTATATACAACAGATATCTGGCCTGAGTTTTTTTTTTTTTTTTTTTTTGGGCTGCGTTTTTGTATACAGTCAGCCAACCTGTGCTTCTTTAGAGGACAATTTAAACCATTCACATTAATTAAGAACATTGATGAGCCTGGCAGAATTTTGGGTATTGAGTTTTTTGAAATTCCAGTGGACATTTTTACTCCTTTCACCACTGAGGAAGTAGGAATTTGATCGTAAGTTTCTGAGTGTGTTTATATTCATGGTGGAGGATTGTACTGGTCATTATGGAGTATAGGTCTGAGAATATCCTAGAGAGCTGGGTTAGTTATGGCAAATTTCTTCAACATGTGAATGTCATTAAAGTATTTAAATTCTGCATCATAAATGAAACTCAATTTCACTGGATACAGGATCCTAGGTTGAAAGTTATTTTGTTTTAGGAGATTGAAAGTCAATGAGCACCCTCTTCTAGCTTGAAAAGTTTCTGCAAAAAGACCTGCAGTCATTCTAATATTCTTCCCCTTGTAGGTTATGGTTTTCTTACGTCTGGTTGCTTGCAGAATTTTCTCCTTCATTTTAACTTTAGTGAATTTAATTATGATGTGCCTAGGAGATATCTTATTCAGGTTGGGTCGTGCTGGCAGTCTGCTATCTGCATTTCAGTATCTCTTGGCATGTCTGAAAAGTTCTCCTTCATAATCTCATGAAGAAGAGCCTCTGTGCCTTGTGAAGCCACTTTGTTACCTTCAGGGATTCCTATAAGGCGAATATGAGTTTTCTTTGAATTATTCCAGAGGTCTCTGAGAGAATGATCTGTTTTTGCTCTCCATTTCTCTTCCTCTTAGAGAGTTTGGGAGAGTTCCTTCAATTTCAGAAATCCTTTCCTCTGCTTGCTCTATTCTGTTACTGAGGGTTTCTACTGCATTTCTCAGATCTTTGAGGGCTGCAAATTCTTGTCCCAATGTATCAAAATCTTTGGTGATTCATTGAATGAATCTTTGAATTCATTGAATTCTTGATACAACTTTTGAAATACTCCTTGAATTTCTAATTCCAACTTTACCTCCATTCTATTAAAATTATTTGCAATCCAAATTCGGAATTCCATTTCTGACCTCTCAGCCATTTGTTTATGAATGGGATCTTCAGTGTATCTTCCATATCCTTCCTTGGGGAAGTTGATCTACTCTGGTTATTAATGTTACCAGAGTTTTTCCATGATTTTGCCCCATGATTATTTTATACCATTTGACTAGATGAGCAGAAGAGGTGAAGATGGGTTGGGGGACTCCTGGAGCAATGATTAACCAACCCTTTGCCCAAGATCTGGGACTTGTGTCTGTACCTTTTCTCTTAGAGCTTTGCAAAAGACCCATACAGTGCTATGGCCTGAGACACTGGGGACTTGCTTGGTGTGGTGGGGCTAAGTGGCTCTGTCTTGTTTTCAGCTGGTCTGTGTCCTACCTTAGTGAATCAGTTACTCTGGGTTGAAGTCTCAGCTATGGAGAAATACCAGCAATTAATTCACCTGGGTCCCATGGGTGACAACTAGAAAAGGAAAAGTCAAACCTTCCCACAACCACACACTTTGGATAGTCCTCGGGTGATTGGTCCAGTTTAAGAGGTAGAAAAAGTGGGAGAGTTCAAAACATCTCTGGCAACTAGATGACAGTGGTCTACTGGCAGCTCAAGTATGACTCACTCTGGTGCTCCATGGAGTCAGAAGGATCCCCCCAACAAATGAATTAGTCTGGGAAGTTTGATGCCTCCTTCCCCACCTTGCAACTCTGTCACACCCAGTCACTAGTAACCCCACGTGGCTGTGACCCAGTTCCCTCCAATGAGCAGATGCTCCAGGAGTTTGGACTGCCTGAGTCACAGGGAGATCTATGTTTCTTCTGCCAGGCCTCTGCACTCTACCACCCACCATCCACCAGAGGGAGTTGAGGCCTGACAATCTCAGGTGGTTAATGGAAGCTGGGGTGTTTCACTCAGTTCCAGACCCCCTCCTAATTGATGTTGCTGACACTTATATTTTTGCAGAATTTGTGGTTCTGTCCTGGCTATATTCCCCTATGGACCAGACGCTGTTTGAGTTCACAGAAACTGCAACTCAGCACATGTCTGTGCTGCTGCCTGGGGCTGGTATGTATGTCTCCACTGCAGTCTGTGTTGGGGCAGGTGTAGTTAGAGCACACAATCAGCAATCATTCCAGCCCTGTCGGCCTGCTCCTATCTTAGGTATGATCCCCTGGGGGATGGGGGCTTCTTAGGCTCAATGAAGCAATCCTCTGGCTCAGTCTCACCCTGGGAGTATGCTGTCTCTGTGCCTGAGTCTTCTGTTCTCCATCCCCACCACACCCTGCCCAGGCAGGTTCCACCTCAGGCATACCCTTTACTCACAGGGCCTGTGTTTCCATCCCAGATCTGCTCCACCAGTGTCCACAACTGGAGAAGATGCCCAGCTTTCTCTGGTTGCCCAGAGAGGCAGGGAGTGTCTGTCCAAAATATCCCTAGGGGTGTGAGCCCTATTGCTCTTGCAGCTTCCAGTGGGCACCACCTCTCCCTGTCCCACACAGTTCTTTCAGTCCACCCTCTTCTCCCTACTCCCATGTCTCAGAATCAGCACAGACCTCCAACAGCCCATGCCTTGTCCACACCTCTGGAGAAAATGCCCAAGAATCTGTACTTCATGGGGGACAGGCCTCCAGACCTCTGGGTGAGAGTGGAGGGGAGTGCTAGGAGTTCAGAATTGCAGATAGAGAATATGTACAGTTTTATACAGTTTTGTGCCTGGCAGGAGAGTGCCATGGCACCCTAGTAGGGGCAGGAGGTCCAGTTTTTAGAGGATCTCTCCCATGGGATAAAATAGGAGGATGTTTGAACTCTGTTCAGTTGTTTGTAGAAAGTATACTGTGAGCCGTTTTCATGGGTGAGGTGACTCTTGTCTGCTTGGTGATGGATTTCATACCTATTGTTTGTATTGTTGGGGTTGCAGCTTGCCTCAGCAGGGTTGATGTGTGTTCTTCAACCTTATCTCTTGACTCAGCTCCAAACCATCAGCTTACTTGCTAAACTTCTGTTCTTTAACTATCCTTCCAGATGGGAGCCTCTGTGGAAAGGTGTCTCCAGTTGACCATTATGCTCCACCTCGCTGTTTATTCTTTTAAAAAAATTATTTTTTAGGCATAGTCTCATGCTGTCACCCTGGGTAGAGAGCTGTGGTATCATAGCTCACAGTAACCTCCATCTCTTGTGTTCAAGCAATCCTCTTGCCTCAGTTTTTTTCTACTTTTAGTAGAGACAGGGTCTTGCTCTGACTCAGGCTGGTCTTGAACCTGTGAACTCAAGCAATACAACCACCTCGGCCTCCCAGAGTGCTAGGATTACAGGTGTGAGCCACCATGTCTGGCCTTATTTATTCTTTTAAGTTGTTAAATTTATTGGTCCAAATATCTAAAAACTTCTCAATAGAATAGAGCTTCTCTGGTGCCAAAGAAAGATCTCTCTTCCTTTTGCATAATTTCATCCCTTTGATGGTGAGATTTATTTACTAACTTTTTTCTAAGAAGTAGTGCATATTTGTATGTTCTCTATTTTATGTTCAGTAAATGTTCAAATCCAAAATTTTACTGTTATTTTAAAGCACATTGTGAATAAAACTACTTTTACTCAGAATATGAAATTGTAAAAAAATTGAGATTACCACAATTTTAGGTTTTAAAAATGAATTAAAAATTCAAGAATGGAGAAGCATGAATCCCATGCACTCAAGTTTGATATGAGGACAATTAATGACAATTATTGACATGGTGGGGGTGAGGGAAGGGGAGAACAGAGAGAGAAAGAATGAGGGAGGGTTGGGGAAAGGAAGAGCAGAGAGAGGGAAGGAGCGAGGGGGGTGGGGTCTTGGGGCCTTGGTGTGTGCCACACCTTTTGAGGGCAAAACTCGATTGTAAGAGAGACTTTACCCAACAAATGCAACTAGTGTTACATGGTTTCTTGTACCCTCGACGAATCCCCAATAATAAAAAAAAAAAAAAAAGAAAGTGAACAGGGTCTCAGGGGACACGTAGAAATGATATTCTTCCCAAGCTACCTTTGTGCCATTTTGCTGTCTGTTATTATGGAAAACTACTAAGGATCTCTTGGGATAGAAAAAAAAAATACCCTATAAAATCTTATTGCCCTGTTCTCCACCAAAAAACAAATTTCACCATCAAGAGTACCTACCTTCCCGTTAATGAGGCAATACTGAATAAAAATAGTCCTAAACATTACAAAAAAAAAAAAAAAAAAAAAAAGAACTTTTTTCCAGGTGTTAAGTGCCGGCAAGGTACCTTTATAATGGCTTTAAGAGATTTTAGGGTTGCAGCCTACCTAGTGTAAGATGGTACCTACAATAATAACATTTTTCTAGAATAATATTTTCATTCAAGAAATTTGAAAGAGACCTTCATTGAATATTTACATTACATTAATTTTCTTCATCACTGTATTTTGAGTTTCTATATTACCTGCTTTAACTTAAACTCCTCTGTTAAATGTGTCTTCAAATCCTATGTGCCAACACACACAACAAATAGAAAATAATAGGTCTGGGTGTTGTGGTAGGCATAGTAAGAAGCAACCTCCAAGATTTCCATCCCTTAAACTTGTGACTAAGTTACTGTACTTGGCACTTTGCAGATGGCATTAAATTATGGATCTTGAAATGAGAAGATTATCTTGGAATTTCTGGGAAGGCTCAAAGAAATGAGAAGAAATTTTTTTTTGTTTTATTTTGTTCTTTGGGTTTTCTCTTGTTTTTGTTTTTTCAGAGGAAGGCACAAGGTTAAAGAGTCATAAAAGGAGATGTGACAGGGGAAGCAGAGAATCCAGGGTTGCCACTTCTGGAAGGGGCCGTGAGCTCAAAAGGGAAGGAAGTTTCCAGAAGCTGGGAAAGACAGGCAACAGGTGTCCTCTAGAGTACCCAGAATGAACATAGCCCTCTCAACACCTTGCTTTTTGTACCGTAGAATCCATTTTTGGACTTCCACTCTTCAGAATGATAAAGTAATAAACTCACATTGTTTTAATCCAGTAAACATATGGTAGTTTTCATAGCAGCAAAAGGAAATTAATACATATGGATATCTTTTTCATATTAAGTACTTATTTTTTTAGAGATACAAAGTGTTATTATCAAAACAAAAATATTTTATCTTACAACATATATATATTTGCACACACACACACCAAGGATGCTAAAAAAAATTTATACACATTTTTAGAGATGTTTTCCATGTATTACTTTTTGAAGTTGTATTGAATTATAGTAGCAAAGTGACACTGGCTCAAAACATAGTGTTAATCAAATGAGTTCTGGCATCACCATACGACAGGCATCATAGGATAGATTTTTCTCTGAAAATGTGTATGCATTTTTTTGGTCACCATCTGTATATGTCAAGAGTTATATGCCAATTATAATACTTGCCCTATATGTTATCTTATTTTCAAGAGCAATGTTGAAATAGAGGATGAAATCATCTCAGAAAAAAATGAAATTGGCATAGACATGCTAGCTTTCTTCAAAATTTAAATGGAAATTTTCTCTTTTTCCTTTTCTAAAACCTTGATTGCAGAACATTCAATAATCTTGCCTCCAATAGAAATTTACTTGAGAAATGGAGTTCAACACATTTTATTATTATTTTATATTAAATCATAGCTGTATACATTAGTGCAATCATGGGCTACAATGTGTTGGCTTCATATACAATCTGAAACATTTTCATCAAACTGTTTAACATAGCCTTTGTGGCACTTTCCTACTTATTGTATAAAGACATTTGAATTCTGCATTTAGTAAGTTTCATCTGTACTCTTCTAAGGAGTTCAACACATTTTAAAGAAGAGCTTTTCCTTGTAGTATTTTCTAGAGATTTGGGGTTCTGCTGCCCTGTAATGTATTTCGTCTGCCTTTATTCAAAGGGAAGTTTTCAGTGCATGAAAGAAAAACTAAAAGAGGATTGTCTTTATTCTTTGTGTTCTTTAGACATATCTCTTACAATGGCAGTTCATGGAGAATTTTACATTTAATTTGTCTTCAGAAATGATTAAAAACAAGTAAATGGATTAGTTTCTTATTGTCTTTTCTTATTGTGATTATGGTTATAATAAATTTTAATGGGCTTAACAAAATGGATTTAAATTGGCAAACCAATTGGTTCCTAGATTGGATGAAATAAAGCCCAGAGAACAAAACATTTTTTCCCCCCTATTGTTATTGGTAAAATGACTTAAAATGTGCCAAGTCTGCGCATTTGATTCTGTTTACTTTGCTTGTTGACCTCAAGCTGGTCCTTGAAGTTGTTGCTCCTCTATTGTTTCCTCATTGAAAACATAAGGGAGATATCAAATTCTTTATAAAAGCGGCTCTAAAGGGCTGTATTAAAATACATATAAACTGCTCCACTGAGGATGTAACCTGCCCCCAGAAGCTCTTAGCATTAACACTAAGCTGTCATTAACCGTCTACTCCAACTATATTGTTCTTACTGGTCCATAGAAGATTGATGAATAATAGTAACACAGTTTACAAATATTGAAATTATAAAACAAATTCTTCACAATCTGGAAATTCTAAAACCAACCCCATCATTGTTTAACTATTTCTTATCAGATAAATGTGGGGTAATCCAAGTAAGTATGCCACATAGTCATATAATTCAGAGATTCATAGAATGTTAGAACTAGAAAGGATCTTAGACATTATCCTGTCCAACCCCTTAAATTTACATCCTGAGGCAGATACCTGGATGTTCCCAGGGACCTAGTTAGGTAGTGACAGAACTATAATTGAAATTCAGTCTAAATATTTATGAAATATTTCTCTTTGCAAGGTTTCCAGTAAATGTGCTGGCCCAATATGACCCTTCCTTCTACTAGTAGAGGATTGATTCTCATAGCGTGTGAAAGTCATTGATTCCATGTAAGTTTCTCATTGAATGGCAAATGCTACAAGGAGGGAATGGTATTGATAACTTCCATTCAGGTAACGTTTTAGTCATCAGGGAGCACTTACTAAGGGATATACTACCAGGTAGTTAGTCTGGAGCTGGAAAATAACTAAAAAGAGAGTTATGTAGGGGGGAGAGGATGATGAGTGAGGAAGGTTTAACATCCCATCATTATGTACTTCCTTTCCTCAAACACTAACTGCTTTCCCTAACTGGGCTATCAAACTATGCATAACTTAAAAATAAGAATTAAAAAAAAAACAAAAACAAAAAAAAGATAAGAATCGAGTCTTATTCATTTTCCTTTCTCATTTCTACATATTAAACTCTTAATCAATTCCATTTGTTAAATGAATACATGATCATAGCTCCCCTCTACAAAGCACACAAAATTGTCTAGGCCAACATTTCAACTCTCCCACATGCATATTAGTTGTGTAGCCACAGAAAGCTAATTAACTTCTGTGCCCCAGTTTCCATAATTTATAAAATGGATTTGGAAATGTTTACATGATAAGATGATTTTGAGGATTAAATCAATTTATACCTGTAAAGTGCTTCAACTTTGCTTATGTGGGAGAGGCAAAATTTCACATCTCCCTTCTCAGGGGTTTTAGCTGAGCCTGCAAGATATATTGACATGAGAGCGATTAACAGAAGAACAGCACACACATTTATTTAACATAAGTTTTACATGGTACAGAAACCCTTGAAAGGAAATGAGTATCCAAAGAAGCATTTAGAGTCAAGCACGAGTATACTGAGTTGGACAAATTGTGACAATGTGACAAACCAGGGTCTTCATGCTAAGGTGGTAAATCAGGCAGAAGTGACTAGGCAGGGAAGGGCTAGTTTACAAGATTCATTTGTACAGATTTCTCTGTCCCTGTTATGTGAATGTTATTCTCCTCCTGGTATAAGAAGGATATCTTTCATATAATTTTTTTCTCTTTTCAGGAAGAACAAGGTACGGATAGAAGTCCCTTTTTGATACTAAATGCAGACTATAAATGTCTTAACACAATAACTAAGAAAATGCCATGGAGGCTATGTTAACCAGTTTGATGAAAATATTCCAGATTGTATATGAAACCAGCACATTGTACCCCATGATTGCACTAATGTACACAGCTATGATTTAATAAAAAAGAAGAAGAAAAGTCCCTTCTTGAACCTACTATTGATCAATTGCCTTTAGCCCAAAAGAAGGATTATGCCAAAGTGGCATATTTTGGGCTGTCACATTCTGTAATCCTTCACTTAGGACATAAGTTCTTAGCAAATACTAGTTTCAGGGGATATTTATCAATATCTAGAGTAATTTTTGATTGTCACAACTGAGGATGTTCTCCCAGAATCACAGATGCTGACAAACACCCTGTGAGGAAAGCGCAGAGCAGCTTCTACAACAAAGAGGAATCTGGCCCCAAACGCCAACTGGGATGAGGGCTGGGAAAAAACCACAAAACTCTGAGCTACTGCTGGTACTACGCTTACCACTAATACTAATCCTAAGTTGTCTAGTATTGATATAGCCCTTAATATGCCACAGTTGTTTATACTGGGCAGCACCTGTGGCTCAAAGGAGGAGGGCGCCAGCCCCACATGCCAGAGGTGGTGGGTTCAAACCCAGCCCAAGCCAAAAACTGAAAAAAAAAAAAAAACCAAATTGTTTATATTTGCAGATGGAGATAAGGCAATTCCTTCTCAAGCCAACTATTTGGAGTAAAGGTAATTTAGTGGATCTCTACTACTTTCATACAAAAATTGCTTCCATGGATAAGACATTTAGTAATTGTCAATTCAGAACAGGGCAAAGTTAACTTGGTTAAGAATACCAGTAAAGCTGGTCAGATTGTTAGGTATTAAAAACAAAAGTGTTTTCAATGGCCAATTTGACATTAACATTTCCAAAGATTAAGGTTCCCCATATTTGTGGCTTAATTAAAAGCATGCGACTTAGCTGGGAGATTAAGAATGTTAATTTGCTCATGTCAAACTCAAGTTCTTTTAAGTTATTGTCATCGCTGATATATTAAATGTGTGCTTACATCATATTTTTCTAATTCGTGAATCAGCTTACCCAAAGGATAAAAATAGAAAAGTAGATGAAAGTAAGGAGTGAGAGAAGAAAATTTTATTCTAGTCCACTGTAATCTCTCTCTCTCTCTCTCTCTCTCTGGGACTAATTAGAGCTCGGAAATTTATTTGAAAGGATGTTTAAATTTTGCATGTTGCAATTAATTAATTCTGAAGAAAAGTCCTTATATTTACTCTTGTGTGCATAGTGCTATTCTGTCTGATTAGTCTGAGAGGTTAATACACAGAAGAAAGTACTCTCATTTTAAAAAATGCATGAATAAACACCATATTTATATTTTTTCCGTTGCAGAATACACATAATTAAGAAGAATGTGTGTGAATAGATCTTTATTTTTTGAGTCTAACTTTAATCTGATCATAATAAGCTAATTTTGAACTAAACAGTATTTACTATATGGTTTCAACATTAATTTCACCAAGAAAACAAAACAAGGTTATCACAGTTCCTGTGATCTATCACTAGGAAAAAAATAGGCTGTCAGATTTTGAATGTGACTTTGGATAATTTTAAGAAATATTTTAAGTCCAACTTTCTCTGATCTAATTTGTTGAAATATCAAGGCAACTTTTCAAACTTTCTGCCAAAATTTCCACCTCCATTTTCCCTTCTCCATCTTGTCCTCCTTCCATGCCTATTATGATTATTTGGATTTGGAAATACTCTTGAGAAAAAAATGTCTTTACTATAAGTTTTGGAAGAAAAAGTCTATCAAATGTGATTCACGACGAACCTAGGTGGAATCTCTCTTTCAAACCTAGTGATTCTCCCTCCAGACTAATCCTCTGTGCTCTTTCCTGAGTGATGGCAAAGTCTTGGTGATGAAGATGATCCCTCTTGGATGATTCCACCATTGCCCCCACCCTTGACCCTCTTCAGTTCATTGTCCACCGAGACATCTTTTCAAAATGTAATCAAACACCTCCCCTTCAAGCCTACAGCTCTTCAAACGGTTTAGAATAAAAACCAAACCTCTGTGTTTATATGCTACCTCCTATTTGTAATTTTGACCCTGGTTCAACTCTCATGGCTTCAGATGGTTGTTCCTTGACCACTTTGATTAAAGTACCACCCCAAGCTCCATCAGTCCAATCTCTAACTCTTGTTCTATTTCCAACACTTGCCATTCCGGAAAATGCAAACTTGCATGTATTTTGTTTCACATGTGTATTGTCACTTTCAACTCATTACAATCTTTGGTTCATTAAGACAAAGATTTTTTTTTTTTTTTTTTTTTTGAGATAGAGTCTCAAGCTTCTGTCCTGGGTAGAGTGCTGTGGCATCATAGCTCACAACAACCTCTCACTCTTGGGCTCAATTGATCCTTCTGCTTCAGTTTTTCTATTTTTAGTAGAGATGGGAACTTGCCTTTGCTGAGGCTGGTCTTGAACTCATCAGCTTAAGCTATCTACCCACCTTGGCCTCCCAGAGTGTTAGGATTACAGGCATGAGCCACTGCGCCCGGCCCAAGGCAAAGATTTTTATTAGTTATGGTGATTGCTGTATCCTTGTGCCTAGATTACCATTGGTATATAGTAGACACTTGTATTCATGTTTTTATTCCTATGTTACAAAATACAAAACATATAGAAGTTTGAAACAACTCGAATTTATTTTCTAATAGGTTTTATAGGTCAGAAAGGCAGTCATGGCTAAGGTAGATTCCCTGCTCAGTTCTCATCAGACTGAAAGTAAGACATCTGCTGGGCTGGGCTATATTCTGGGGCTCGAGACCCTGTTTCAATTTCACATGGGTTTTCGCAGAGTTGAGTTCCATGTTGTCGTGGCACTGAAGTTCCTCTCTTCTGCCTATCTGTTGACTAGGAGCTGCTTGCAGTTCCTGGAGGCCTTCTGCAATTTCTTGCAATGTGGCCTCTCACACTTTGAAGCTCTCTGACTTCTGGCTCTCTATCACCTGCTTAGGTCAAGCCCACCAACATTCAGGGGAAGGTTCCACGTAAGACGTGCACACCAGGGGAGTGTATCTGAGAGGCAGCTTAGAGTTCTGTCAAAACCCCATTCTTCATCCATTTGGAATTTATCAGGTGCTGCCATTTTACCTTTGTAATAAATTTCTGCAATTGCAAAGAGTGAAAAATCACAAAGAAGAATTTAACTACTTTATACTTAGAAACATACTTTTTTATTCCTTTGTTTTAGTTTAATGCTACCTTCCCATAACTAAATTTTGAGGGACCAACTTTGTTAAACTCGTGAACATCATTGGCAACCTGTTTATGCTTATCCTTATTCATAACTATGTGATTTTGTTTCTTATTTTAAATTGCATTTTTAATCTAATGCTTATTTTATCTTTTCTTTCCAACGGTTGGCAATTTGATTATGGGAAGATAGAACATGTCATTAAAAAGAGTGTAATTCTCTTGACATTTCACTTTATTTTTTTGTGGTTTTCTCTACAAAGTAGAATAAAAAAACAGCCTTAATTTAGTACTGATTATGAATGATTTGTTTTTATCATGATAATAAACGGGAAAGAGCAGAGTCTTTGGGCTCCTCACCCTCTTTGAATTTTGGTTCTGCTCTTTATTTGTTGGAATAGCACGTCTCTCTTAGAAGATTCTTTAGTGGAATCTTCTTTCCACCTCAGCCTGTTAATATAATGTGAATAATAATATGTAACCCAAAAGACAAGTATAAAGAGGAAAGAAATCATTTGTAAAAGTGGCACACAGTAGGCATTCTCTGAAAATGAATTCTTTTTATAGATGGAAAATATAGATATGGGTAGAATTGTCCTAAGCATGATTCGAGGGTACCTGCTAAAAAGGCAAGTTCCCAGTCCCTTCCCCAAACTTACCAGGTCAGATACTCCAGAGTGAATGGGACCCAGAAATGTACATTTTATACCAACACCCTGAGATGTTATTAGCTTACTAATGTTTGGAAACTAAAAATAGGGAATTACACAAAAAAATCCCTTAGATAGAGAGAAATTAAGTCTATATTAACATACTTTAGATATGAAAAGCTATTTTTCATATCTTTAATGTAATAATAATTATCAAAGCATCAAGTTTTAATTCCAGTTTTGTTAAATGGAATACTACATATGTCAGCTCTGATTGTATAAAGTTCTGTATAATTTAAGAATACTATTTTTAGGGCAGCACCTGTGGCTCAATGGGTAAGGCGCTGGCCCCATATACTGAGGGTGGTGGGTTCAAACCCAGCCCCAACCAAAATGCAACAAAAAAATAGCTGGGCGTTGTGGCAGGCACCTATAGTCCCAGCTACTTGGGAGGCTGAGGCAAAAGAATCGCCTAAGCTCAAGGAGTTGGAGGTTGCTGTGAGCTATGATGCCACAGCACTCTACCTTGGGTTAATAAGTAAGACTGTCTCAAAAAAAAAAAAAAAAAAAGAATACTATTTTTACTTCTTCCAGTAAGTTTCAAATTGAAATTACTTTATCCCTCCCACTGTCCAGTATCTTAGAGGCCTGTCAATGTTTTTGAAGAATAATATTCATTCTGACTCCTCAGTTTCACATTATAAAGATAAGCTTATTTCTCTATATTTATGTTTGATCTTTCGATTAGGTACAGAATGGTGATGATCATAAATCAAGTGCATCTTTAGCTTTTCTAAATGTGTGTAGTAGTTATGTGAGCATGTTTCAGTAAAGATAAAATATCAAGATGTTGTTCAAATGAAGACAATTGTAGAGGGAATGTTTGACTATTTGAAACCAGCATTTTCTGGAAAATCAGTTAACATTTTGAGACTCAGAGTGTTTGTAAGCCTAATGCACTACTGAATAAAGAATAAAGAAAAGCTATTGTATTTTTCAATTTTAGGGTTTTGCATTTCAACTCTTATTTAAATTCAAGAAGATGTCTCTCTTCTCTTTTGTAAACCCCACCCACTCCTTGACCTTCAACTGTCTCTCCTCGGAGTTTTAATTAGCACCATGTGCAGTAATATTCTTTACCAGGATGGAAGCAGATCACTGCCGCGCAGTACAACTGAATCTCATAAAAATCCTTGATTGCCACCGTCCTTTGAAACCGGTAGAGAATGTGGTCCATCTTCCCACTGTGTCACATCAGCCCAGCAAATTATATCATTTCCCTTCATGAGGAGCTGCAAAACGCCCAGATGCGTTTTCTAAAGCACAATTTGAAAATAATGAGAGGAATACCACACACAGCATGATCTCTTGACAGAGGGCCACTGAGTCTGTCTGCAGAGAATTCGGCCAGATACTGCAGATTAGATTCTCTCACTTCAGTGATTGTTGGGGTTCTCAGATTTAGGAGATAGCAATACCCAGATCAAAAATTATACTCTGAAATGAAAACTGCTCTGTTAGAATTTCCAGTGCATTGGGCTTTGTTCCTGGGTGGCAGAACCGAGGGAGGATAGATTCTTATGTAGGTTACATTGTTCACGGGAGGGTCAAGGGTTTAGATTTGAACTATTTCCCATCCCACAAAAGAGTGTTGCTTTTTTTTTTTATTATTGATTTTAAATAAAGACTTCAACTATTTCTAAACTTAACATTTTGTTTGTGATATTAAAAGGTTCTTGCCTGGTAATAAATATGACTAAAGCTATATAAGGAACTCATTCACATACACACTAAAAAAAGACCTAATTAATAAATAAAGGATAAAATACTGATTATTTAGTATCTGCCATATTTTGCAAAGAGCACAGAGTTTAGAAACACAATTTTTGAGTTCAAATTTCAACTCTATCTAATTACTAGTTGTAGAATTTGAGAGAAATTACTTTAACTCTTAGAACCTTAATTTCCTTCACCAATACAAGGGAAATAGAACCAACTACTTAGGGTTGTTGTGAAGAGTTAATACATAAATGGTGTTTAGAATGCCAGCTATAACACCATAAGTACTTAATAAATAACTGTTATCATCAGCATTAACTAAACCTATTAATAGCTATCCTCATTTCTAATAACTATTAGCATTAATAATAAAATTCATACTATTAGTAATTAATTATTAATAATAATGCTAATTGGCAATAATTATTGTTAGTGATGATTTCTATCATTCATGATAAATTGTAATTAATTATAACTATCATAACAAGTGATGATACATTATACCTGTCATTACTTTTTAGGAAGTACCTCTTCTAATTTCACAAAAACCTTCTTAACCCTGATTCTAGCTCCTCCTACTTCCAGAGGCTTATTTATAGAAAGTCAAGACAGAAAAATTAATTGTTGGAGATCAGGTAGCCATCAACTGGCATCACTGGGAAAAAGTTGTCTGTGCAACTTTGAAGTGTGAGTTATTACATGTTTCTGCCTCAGAATGTAAGTAAATTATTCAAAACAAATTTTAAAAGACAACTATCCACACAGATATCTGCACACAGATGTTCTTGGAAGCTTTATCCATCATGATTGCGAGAAGGAATTAAGATGTCCTTCAGTAGGTGAATGCATAAATAAACTGTGGCATATATAAAGAGTGAATTATTATTCAGCACTAAACAGAAATGACTGTAAAGCCATGAAAATACAAGTAGAAAACTTTGATATATATATATATTTTATAATATATACATTTATGTATTATCTATAGTAATTGTATGCATCAGTATTTGTGAATGAAGCAAATCTGAAAACACCTATATCCTGTATGATTTCAAACCATATGACATTCTGGAGAATGCAAAACTATGTGGACAATAGAAAGATCAAGTGAAGGAAGAGGGGAGAATAGGTGGAGCCCAGAGGACTTTTAGGACAGGGAAACCCTTCTGTGTCATGGTGGATACACTTCATCAGACATTTGTCCAAAATCAAAGAACGTTCGACATTAAGAGTGAGCCCTGGTGTAAACCATGGACCTGGATGATTATGATGTGTCACTGTAGGCTCGTCAATTCTAACAAATGTACCACTCTGGTGAGGAATGCTGACAGTGCAGGAAGTTGGGGGGTGGGGGGTGTATCGAAACTCACTTTACTTTCTGATCAATTTTGCTGTGAATCTACAACTGCTTAGGAAATGGAGTCTTGTGACTACCATTTAGCAGGCTCCTTCTATTCTCTACAAGAATCTTCATCCTGTAATGTAACGAAAAGGAACAGAGAATGGAGGTGGCAGGGTGGAGCATACCATGCTATTTTATATCAAGGAAATTCTCACTTTGAAGGGACTGATAAGTTTGTCAAACCAAAGTATAAATAAATGTGACTGATTGACACTTGATCCCCCAACTTCTGAGCATAACATGTGTTCATTACATATTTATGATCCCAAAGACAATATAACTTTCTAATTGCAGCAATATTTAAGTCATGATGTATTCAACATAGCATGTAAAATAATGTTAAGTTGTAGATAAGATCAGGAACAAACTCTCTTCTAAATACTGAAATTTCTAAATCATGCAAGTTTTCTATTTGCTTGAATGGAATTATACTACCAAATATAATATTACAAATAGAGACCATACAATGAAAAAAAAAAAAATAAGAGCATACGAAATCAGGGATAATGTAGAAATCTGGGGTGAGTTATTGAAAATCAGATAAAGAACAGCTTACGTTTGCTCTTTAATCAGAGACATTGTGGTGCCAAAACACAGTTACTGACATTTCATTTTCCTTAATATTAAAAGTATCTTTTCAGATGTTTGCTTTAAAATAGTTAATTCTGGCTCTAGGTTTTATTGAATTGATTAAAGAGACTCTTGATTGAATTTGCTTTAGCCTTGCAAGTCAAAATACCAATTGGGTTTTATACCAAATAAGGAAATGAGCACATGCGTATTGCTAGATCGAGGAAACTGCTTATTTAATTGTTTCTTTGAAAATTTCTCAAGTTAGAAAACCAAGAAACTTGAGATTTTCATAGATAAAAATTCATGTAATGCTTGTACATTAGCAGTAAATTTGGCAGTTGCTTAAAAATGATGGTGGGACATTTTCTATATCTTTACACCTCCACCTGCAATTCATCCATTATCACCCTCCTAAGTTACAGAGAGGCTGAGACATGAAGTACACAGTATATGGAAATCATACTCAGTCATGTTGGAACAGACTCTAATTTCCTGTGATAAAACTTCTCCCAGTGACACCTCTCTTTTGGTGTGCAATCTCCATGAAGAATTTGAAGATAATACTAAAAGCATGTAAAAATTGGTCTTGTTTTTGTTATGACCATACGAGGGCAATTTTAAAGTCCAGTAATAAACTACTCCACCTCATCTCCAAATATTTAGTTAGTGTAAATATTTCAAACACATGTTGTAACTACTGTTGAGCTTTTATAATATATCTCTTCACTTAAACAGCTGTTTCTAAATAAACAAATGCATCATATCATATCAATAAAGAAACAGAACTTAAGTTATTGTAATCTTACTGTTTTATGTGGCCATTTGAAATTTTTATTTATGCTGAAAACTTACAACAATGAAATAAGAGTATAAACTGCCAGGTAATACTTTTTATTAGTAAGAGAAAATTTTACTTCACAGATAAAATATATACATATATATTTTTTCCCTTTTCCCTTTTTTTCTCAGTACTCACTGGTTATAGCAACAGATAAAATATTCTTAGTGCACTTTTTTGATCATTACTGAAAATAATTTTGTCAGGTGGGGGGTGTTAAAAATTATCTACTCAGAATGACTATTGTTAAAAAGCCAAAAAACAATAGACAGTGGTGTGCATTTAGTGAAAGAGGAACACTTATACACTGTTGGTGGGAAAGATAATTTATACAATCTTCATAGAAAATAGCGGGGAGATTTCTCAAAGAATTAAAAGTAGAACTGCTATTCATTCCAGCAATCCTACTACTGGGTACCTACCTAAAAGAAAGTCAAAAAGATATCTGAACTTGCACATGTATCATGACACAATGCATGATGTCAAACATGAAATCAACCTAAATGTCTACCAATTGATGAGTGGATAAAGAAAATATGGTGTACATCATGTAATATTACTCAGCCATATGAAAGAATGTCTCTTGTAGCAACCTGGATGGAACTAGAAGCCATCAGTTACCTCAGTAAAGTAACTTAGGACCAGAACATCAAATACTGCATGTTCTCATTTGTATATAAGAGCTAAATCATGGGGATGCACAGTCATACAGTAGTGTAATAGACATTGATGACCCCAAAGGTGGGAGAGTGGGAGGGAGTAATCAACATAGCTTTCACCTCATTTACCCAATTACAGTGTTAAGACATTTGTGTTCCATGCCCAAAAGATCCAACTTGTACTTGCAATATGCTCCATAGGTGTGGTTCCCCTACTAACCCTTCCTCTATCGACCCACCCCTCTCCCTTCCTCTTTCCTCCTCTTCCCTCCTTCATCCTAGGCTATAGTTGTGTTTCAAAATAATCAACACATTGAATCCCATGGTGGCATAAATGTATTCATGATCTATGTACAAACAACTTAATAAAAACAAAAAGATGAAATACTATCTAGTGGGTATAATGTACACCCTTTGGGTAGTGGAAACACTAAAAGCCTAGACCTCATCATTATACAATACATCCAAGTAACAAAACTGTACTTCTACCCCCTAAATATATTGAAATGATAAAAAAAATTATGTTTTAGGAATCAAATATACTAGATACTTCACTGAGTAAAAGCACAATTAAAATATATTTCTAGGCTTAGGAGTTTTCAAATATGGTAAGTCAAAGGGAGGTAAGAATTAGTAAAAGCAATACTATATCAAGGTAGGAATAGAAGTATGTTGGATCAGGGAAAGGAAAAACAGCAATGTCAATGTTGCTCCTTTAAAATTGTTCCTGACTGTCTGGGCATGGTGGCTCAGATCTGTCATCCTAGCACCTTGGGAGGCCAAGGTGGTTGGATTGCTTGAGTTCAGGAGTTTTAGACCAGCCTGAGCAAAAGTAAAACCCTGTCTCCACTAAAAATAGTAAAACAAGCCAGATATCATGACAGGTACCTATAGTTCCAGCTACTCAGGAGGCTAAGGCAGGAGGATCACTTGAATCCAAGAGTTTGAGATTGCTTTCAGCTATGAGGATGTCATGGAACTCTACCTAGGGTGACAGATTTAGCCTCTGCCTCAAAATGAAATTAAATAAATGAAATAAAATATTATAGACTGGTTGTCAAAGACCCTAAAATTCTCAAGAAAAAAAAAAAAGTCCCTAGGAAGGACGTCATCTTAAAGGAAATAGTGGCACTTTGTTTGCCATTATTTTCCAGCATACAATGAGAAAGGAAAATTTTTCCAGATTAAAATTATTTGTGATTGCATTTCCATTTGTATGTTAATTTTTTCTTCAATGACAGGACAGAGTTTATGATAGGAAGATTGATAGATAAAAGGGAGAGAAGAGCACCTTTGTTAGTGTGTTAGGGGGGTAATTCAAGGGAGAAGCCCCCTGTGTTTTCAGTCTAAGGGTTTAAATCCTATCCAGCAAGTGGGGACTATGCTACTTTAAATATTCCCCCTTTTTCTATTAAATAAAATATGCAGACGAAAATAAAAACACAGTAGGAATAATTGTTGATTTGGAAATATTTGCTTCATGGAAATCTTGTGTTTGCCTGTGGTACACACACACATGTGTGTTCAGTGTCAAATAAACTTTAAAATCTGAGTACCAAGTAGTAACATTCCCACAATGTCCGAAAAGATACTGTATTCGAGAAAATATAAATACCTTGGCTTACAGGATAGCTGTGAACTCTAAATTAAACTTCACAAGTTATTTTAAGTAATTACACTCCTAATCTTTTTTTGAATGTTACGAATTCAATGAATGTTAGACTTTTATTGCTTTGTTCTAAAGTGGTATTTCAATCAATATCATGGAATAAAGGAAATGTCATATATATTAAATAGAAAAAGTCTTATTGTATATACTCACAAATGAGACAGAATGATGTTCTTTAACTTGAGGCATTCTTAAAGATTAGGACATAATGGGGTGCAGAATCAGTAATATTTTGGACTGATTTCTAGATTTTTCTTGTACTTCCTAAATGTATTATTTCAATAGAATAATCAGAGCCAAGTGATATAAATGTATGTGTGCATCCATGTACTTAATAAGCTGATTAAAGTAAGCATCAGATCCCTTAGGATAGAATCTACTTCTATAGCATAAAGAAGATAAAAATGATGACGATTAGTGAAAAGCATAATAGTTAATACACCCCATCTTCAGGCAACTTCTAATTCTTTTGAATCCAAGGATTTCAAGTGATAAATTTCAGAACTTACTAGACATAGATGAATTTAAATTATTTACAATCCTAAACAGAAAACAATGTATTAAAATATGCTAATAAGAATCAAAATATGCTGCTAATGAAATCTGTTTTGTAATAAATGAGAACTAGATCAATAAAATATCAGAATTAGAAATTGAATTCAATTTTAGTGCAAAAATACAAATAAATAAGTAACTTGATATTTTTAATATTTACGTTTTTAAGTATTTCATGACAATTTTTTCTTTGCATATAAACTTATAAAAAAGATACGAGGACTATCTTGGATCTGCTTTATACATAAGCAAAGTAAGAACATAGTCTTTTATATTACCAGTAGCAGTATTAGTACTGCTTTATAGGGGCTCAAGAAACTAATCTAACAGTTATCAGAGATCAGTTGAGAAGTAAGAAAATGTATTTAGTAGATGGAGATGAATTGATATTGAACTCTTATTTATTCTTCTGTATATCTAAGGAATCTATCTCAATACTTCTAGAGCAAATCTATCTCAAAAATTATGGCATAAATATTTCCTCAATAATATTCAATGAGAGAGGAACACTGAAGATGAAGTATTTTTCATGAAGAAGAATGGTAATATAGACCTTGGTAAAAGCAGGATTTGACATCAGCATTTTGTTCCTTGCTCTACTCTTCAAAGTCATTTTCATCAGATTGATCAGAGTTTATGTAAGTTAAGACTTGTTAAACATAGTAAAAAGGGGGGGTATTCTAATATTACGACATTTATGTTATTAAATTATTAATAAGAATTTCCACCAATTTGCCAAAATGTGATTTTTTTATTGTATAAAACATTTATCCCTCCTCAGGCTTCCTTTGTCTGTTACAAAGGACATAAGGCGTTCTGTTTGTTTGTTTATAGTCGTAGGAACGGGTAGTCAACAAACATCCAAGGATTCAGCATTTTTCAGACCAACTTTAATCCCTTCTTACATTAGACATATATTATGGGAGTGTTTATTCAAAAAAGATGGGTTATTCTTCAATATCATCTCTTTCTTGATAGTCAGAACTAATTGTGGCCATTGTGGTGAAGCTGCATGTACTGGAAATACTTTTCATGATTCTTAAGTGAGGTTTTAGGGATGCTAACCTCTCAAGCAGGTTACTGTGACTTTCTCTCTGAGATGATGAGCTCAGACATCAAATAAAAATGTTCCACAATGCGAGTACAGCCCGTCCCTGGCTTACAGATGAGATGAATTTCTGAGAATGTCTTTAGGTCACATTTGTATGTAACTCAAATCCCCAGTGAATAGTGTATATATGTAATAACAATAATGCCATGATGACTCTCATGTGGTAGTAATAATACTGGCTAATACTGTAATAAAAATAATAATAATACTCCTGTAAGTTTTAGAAGCTCTTGTGTTCTTTCTTTTAATTCTGTTCTTTTTTAAATTTTTTTTTATTTTTTTCTTTCTTTTAATTCTAAAAAATAGATAATGAAAACAAATTCATATAAAAAGTTTAGATGAGAGATAAGAAAAATTTCAAAAAGGAATATTAAAGGTTAACATTCACCTAATATCACATTAACGCTAGGTTAATTGGAATGTTATGCTTATTTTCATCTTCCAACCAAATCAATAATAACCTTTCCATTTCAATAATTAATCAATTACACTGCTTAGTAATAATTGATGTTTTCATTGGAGCAGTGCCTCTCAGAAATTCATTACTCTTATTTCATCCTCTGTAATTGTTCTGATAGTTGAGTGACTAAAGGCTAATGCTTTCTCAGTGAATGATGAAATCCGGCAGTTCTCTTAAGGCTTAATTATTTCTACTTTCATTTCCATTGTGATCACCTTTCTCTTCAGTGCAGGCTCACCTGGACTTGCCGTGGACTTTTGCTTTGGAGGCATCATCATAAAAGTAAACACAGACTTACAAAATCAAATTTGAAGTTAAGATGGAAGTGACGCCATGCATAAGGAACCATATAAACAATGAGACCAGATGCTATGTCAAAGAATGGCTTATGCCATGGGGATTTGTTTACATGCTTGGAAGAAACTAGTTTCCAAATCATTATTTAATTTCTTAATTGTAAATTATCCTTATGAAGATCCTCAGGAACCCATTCTTAATTTTGGTTTGCTTTTAAGTCAGGTCATCTGTAATCTGGAATAAGCAGCTTTTGACTTTGTCTAAGGAACTTTGGTTTCCTTATTTGTAAAATATAGATTTTGCAAAAAGTGAAAGTCTACATTCATCTTACCTTAAACAATAAATGGGGTGCAGAGAAAGCCCTCCCTCAACCCTTTGCTCCTTCTGTTCAGCTTCTAAATGTGGCTAAAAGATTAAGACAAGTGATTCTTACACATAAGAAATGTGATCTCCTCTCAGGGCATTTTTGGCTGTTGTGTTTCTATCATGTTGCAGAGATGGCATCCCATGAATAATGGAAGCTACTGTGATCTGAATTATTGTTTTGTGCTAAACTCTGTGCTAAGTGCTTTATGTTTTTTGTTTTATTGAATTCTCATAGCTGATTATTCACATTTTAAGACAAGAAGACTGAGGTTTAAGTATTGGGAACAGATAAGAAATGGCATTTAAAAAATGTACGTGTCTAATTTCAAAGGTCACGTTAACTGAATCAAAGTGCTTTTATTCTGTCCCAGAACAATCTGCTGGGTGGTTAGAATTTATCTTCACCACTGTGCTGAGGTTGTTCCTTCATATTCTGTCCTGGTATTTAGAGTATGTGATGAATAATGATTGTATTAATTAGCACGGGTGATGTTTGCTGCAGTAACAAGTAACCCACAATCTCAATGGCTTAAAACAGCATAGGTTTATTTCTTGTTCATGCTCCCTCCTCAGCTGGGGATTCTGCTCCACAGCACCGTGCTCAATTACTACTTTTCTGGTTAATCAATATATCATGATTATTTTCCATATCTTAAAACCATATTATATGTCCTGTGCTATGCAGATATACCATAAATTTCTTAACAAGTCCCCCATTATTGCACGTAGGGTGGTTTCACATTATTAGCTAATGCAACTCAGTGGAGTGGATCACTCACGACTTACTCATACAGAGTAGAGAGGAGTGGATGAAGCCCTCATCCACATGTGAATAGGTTAATGCATTTTCAGTACTATTTTCTTCCTAAATGACACCAGATCTGTAATCGCAACCCTTTATAATTTTCCTTTATCAGGTTGAGCAAAAACAATTGAACTTAACAAACATCCTTGATACATGCAGGTGCCAGTTCCAAAATTTCCGTTCTGTGACTTTGCCTCCTCTTCCCTGTATGGCTCAGTGATCTCAGAAGCATATTCTCCCCCAGACATTTGATATAACCCATCAACATTTACATTTTTCATGCCATACGTCTCTATCATCTATGTAATTTTTACACAAGGCAGTGGAGTTTTCAAAATTGGAAAATATCACTATGGTGCAGTCCATATGTTGCTAAGATTATCATGGTGCTTACTATTGAACGAACTTTTTTTTCATGAAGAATTTAAAAACCTTATGTTCTTTCCCAGAACTCCATGTACTTACTGCCTACAGCTTTTTACTGAAAGAGTACCTCTATTCCAGAGAAATAAACACAAAATTCACCTCTAAATATCCTGAAGTGGATGAGTTGACTGGTGTGGTTTCAGTCATGTCGCTGTAATCTGAGAGGTCAGCAATCCCTATTTTGATGCATGAAAAGACTCAGCTACTACTGATTTAAAAGCTCAACATCCATTGAAAACACGGAGTTTAGATTTAGTTCTTTGTTCCCTGACTCATCTGACGAGCATTTGGTTAATGTCAGTGTCTTGATAATACGTTTAGTGCAATCTCTTCCTCAGCATGATTAACTGTAATAGGGATGGTGCTGAAAAGGTGTGCTTAATGTATTGTAAAGGGTCACAGATGGGGAGAATTAAGTCCAAGATGCCCAGCTAGCTAGACTATGAAAGACATAATCCATATTTAATATCCTTTCTCATTAACGGTAACAGTCACATTTAAGTGATTTCAGTTAAGAATTAATCGAAAGCAGTAGCAAAGTTAGATGGCATCCCTAATTATAAGAGGTAGGGCCCCATTAGTCCCACCCACTATTGGTTGTTCATCAATGTTAGTAGAAATTAATGTGGGTTTTATGACAATAGGGTGCCCAAGGCAGATATTTGGTATATGGTTATTTAAGTAAAACAAATTTAAAAGGGCCAAGTTCATTATAAACTTTCAGTCATGTTTTTCCAAAACATGATTAAAAAATAATCTAATTTAATATGTAACCATTCGGCCTTTCCTTATTCTTCCATTGCTATTATTAGATATTTGTTGGACAAGGTATTTACTTAATATAAATGAAGCTTCTTTCAAAATATGACTTTTCCTAGGTCACCTAACTTTGTTTAGTTGTGTTAATTAAATTTACTTTATTTCCACCTGCTAGAGACTCTTTTTTGGGATAGTACATTGTAAAAGTGAAATACTGCATTTACTAATGTACAGTCCAATTACCATGAACACAGAGTCTGCAGCCCTGAAAGATATTATTTAGTATCATCATAGTATGGATAAACTACAATAAAACTATCAAGGCATCCCCAGAAAGGTACCTATGCTCAACTGTGTGTTTTATTGCTTCTGACTTAGTAGCAATTTTCCATATTTGCAACTTGGTGCTCACAGACTTTGACAGTTATCTACCTTTCTTCCATGTGGGACTATTAGCCTAGGACATATTCATAAACTGGCATTTATCTGTTCAAGTTCAAATAGGATTTATTAATCATGTTGACATGCTAAGAGAGAAATAGTTGTAAACAAAATAGGCATAAATTCCAACCTTATAATTCTAACTTTAATAATCTAGTAGGGGAGGAAGGTGTCCAACAAATACATGTACCACTATATACATAAATTGTCATGAATTCATGTAAGAATATTCATATAAATGCTTGAATAAAAAATTATTTTATAAAGTCAGAGTTCACTGATTTAAATGGAATGAAATAGAGAAAACATTTTAAAAGGAGTACATTGAAGATGAGGCACAGAAAGTGAATAAGAATTACCTAGAACAAGTAGGGGAAAGCTTCCAGACATAGGAAAGAACATGTTCAAGTTTGTGGGTGGTAACAAGCTTGGTGCCATCAGGAAACTCAAAGATCTGAGTGAGTTTAAAAACAATGATTTTGGGGTGGCACCTGTGGCTCAAAGGAGTAGGGCATCGGCCCCATATGCCAGAGGTGGTGGGTTCAAACCCAGCCCCGGCCAAAAACTGCAAAAAAAATCTTTTTTTTCTTTTTTTAATTGATAATGAACTTTATAAAACTATGCAAATTTTCCAAGTGATCATAAATCAGTTCTCTTTACAGGTACTTAAAGCAATTTTTAAAAAGTCACACAATTACACTCTTAGATTACAGTGTTTAATGTTTATTAAGTTACATTTCTACAGCTAGCAGGATAACAGATGAGTTGCTAGGACTCAGACCACATCCTTGGTAATCTCTACTGTGCGATCCCAATTACACCACAAGCCAATCGACTTCCAGCATTTCCCATCTTTGTACTTTCTTCATTTCCACCTTTGCCCAAGTCATCTGGTTTTTCATGGACCACCATTGTGCGGCCAAGGATGGAATTTTCTCCTGAGAGTGAGATTATAGAATCTTCAATAGACACAGTAGCCTCACCATTTTTGCCAGCAGTCACATTGCCCAGATCTCCAACATGCCTCTCTTCATCCTTTGGCCCACCGTGTTTTTTGGATTGAGGATTAAAGTGAGGACCTGCACTGGTACAGCCTTGTGTATTATCTCCAAACTGATGGACATGAAATCCGTGATCACCTTTAGCCAGTCCTGTAATGCTTCTCTTTAACACAACTAGTCCATTTCCCTGCTGCTCGAAGTAGATGATGTCCTTCACTGGGCCGTCACCCTTCAACACTCATACTGCCTTCATCGTCATGTCTTGCAGGGGGCACAAGCACCGGTCTGGGTTTCGAGAAACTAGAGAAGAAAAAACCTCTGCAGTAGATGGCAGCACAAAAACAAAACAAAAAAAAGATTTTGCATGATTTCACTGGGGCTTCTTTACACAAGCATAATTGATTGATTGCTCAGGCAATTGAAGTCCGTTTTCGGTCATCTCTATCTCTTTACAGAGATCAGACTCATAACACGTGACCAGAAGGGAACATCATGAGTCACCTTGTTAGTCCAAGGGTCAGGTGTGGTCTGAGTAACAGAGATACTCCTAAATCCATGACCAGGGATTAGCACAATAGCAAACTATAGAGAAATTGAGAGAAGACTATAAATGTAGATGATTACAACCATCTATCCCTAGGTGCTGGTCAGTGAATAATCTCTTCCAGTCACCTGCATCCAGTGTTATTAAAGTTGGAAAATGAGTCATTCATATACTTAACATATCGAAATGCTTCCAGAAATAAAACAACAAGTGGAAATGGTATCAATGAATTGCCATATACATGAAAAAATGAAAAAAAAACCTAAAGACTTAGATCAACCTTTCAAAATTCTGTGTTAGTGTGACAGTAAGGTTGGATTCTGTATAATTCAGGTAGAAGAAAAGGTCTGAGGAAGTTAGTTTTGATAACAGTTATGGGGAGAGAAAGAGAGTTTGGGAAAATTTATCTATATTTTTATAACTAGAACATCTAGGAGGATACAATTTTAAGTCCAACACATAGTTTGTTTCTTTGTAGTTAGTAATGTTTTGATTTATGAATTGCATTTGCATGAGCTCAACTCACGCCAACAGAAAGAGGATTTCTGAATGTCTCGTTCTTAAGAATGAATAAACAGGAAGATGATACAGAGAAATAAGGATAACATTCCAAGTTCAGCTTCTATGAATAATTCCTAAATGATATGTGATTGATAATTAGCGGCAAGAATGGTGTCTTTGTGTCTTTTTGATGGGAAGTAAGAAGAAGCCAGAGGTGCATACTAGATGTCTGATTCAGATGGCAGAAGTGGCTCATTGAGGAAGAGGGATGAAGCTCAGCTAAGAAGCTAGGGAAAAACATGGAAATACACATCCTGTGAGGCATAGGAAATAAAGAGACAATGATTAATGATTCATTCAATCCATAGTCAGCATCCTGTATGTATAAAGTGCATTGCTAGGTACGAGGTGTATAGCAATACATCAGACAAAAGGAGTCCTGGCCCTCAGGTAGCTTAGTCTAGAGGTAGAGATATGCAACATACAATCCTTTAGGAAGCTAATTAATTATAATTCTGATAGATCTTTAAGGAAAATTACAAGGTGCTAAAGAATACTTAGCTAAGAACATGACCAAGAATATGGTGGGGAGTGCGCATGTATGCATGGGTACTTTGGGAGACAGAGCAGTAAAGACAGACTTTTCCAAGGAGGTGATATTTCAAGTCAAGATCTAAAAGATAAGATGAAATTAACCAATTAAGATAGAGGCAGGTGGCAAGAGCAGCTGGTCGGCAAAAACTAAGGTTGCATAACCTTAGTTACACAGTTGTATAATCCTCTGGCCATGTGGTATCAGCCTGACTTCTGGGATGATACAGGTGGCTGGAGGCTGAGTTCAATCGTATGGGCAATCAGTCAGTTATGCCTGTGCAATGAAATTCCAATTAAAACTCCAGACATCAAAGGAGGAGTGAGGTTCTTGGGTTGGCGATATTCCTTACGTTGTTGTCAAATATCTCTGCTAGTGGGGTAGCATGTCCCGAGAAAACAGTTCACGTCTGGAGTCCTCCTAGACAGGTATCTATGGCTAAAGTTTAGAAAGCAAGAGGCACAGACGCGAAGCGAGGCTACTAAGATTGTCACAGGCCAGATGATGCAGAAACTGATAAAACCTGTTAATGATTTGGGTGTTTTATTGTTGGCAATAGAAGGAAAGCCATTACGGATAACCCGAGATGATCAGTGTTTTCAGAAGGTCACTGAGTAAGATAGGGAAAAAAGCAGAGTCAGTACACAGCATGGCATAAAGCAGTTAGAGACAACATCAGCACACCACTGGGTGGGATGCAGCTTGGACTCAAGGCACAGCTTGGATGTGGGGAGAAGTAGACAGATTAAGGAAATATTTTAGGAACTAACATTGATGCAGCTTAATAATTGGCAATACAAAGGCTGAGAATATGGAGGTGTTAAAAATGATCTCTATGTCTGTGCACCATTTTGGAACTTAGAATTTTGAAGAACAAGACCTGACTTGAATTTCTTTTAGACTCTTAAATCTTCAACACAAAGTTGCCCTTCTTTCTGGTATCTGTGAAGATTGTCCTTTGGCTGGCATCTAAGGAGTTGGCCATCAAATGGTTCCCTATTCTGACACAAATCTTTCCCTAAATGTTACGAGTGGCTCGCTGTTCCTGAACTGAATAAATAATATGCTTTCTGACAGACATCTTTCCCTTTGGAAGTCTGAAATTTTGGTACATGCTACAAAGAGGATGCCTATGTGACCAGGTCACAGTTAAATCCTGAGGTGCTGAATCCCTAACAAGCTTATGTGGAAGATAAAATTTCACATTTTTTGTTTCAAACTGATGGTTGAGGAAGTTAAAGATGTTCTGTGCGACTCCACTATAAGGTAACTCTCATAGCTTGTGCCTGGTTTCCTCTGAGGTTTGCCCCATGTGCCTTCCTTCTTTGCTAATTTTGATTTGTTTCTTTTCGCTGTAATATATCTTTGCCATGAGGATGACTATAGATGAAGTCCCATGAGCCCTTATAAGGAATCATCAAACCTGGGGGTAATCTTGGGGATCCCCGATACAGTAAAATTTGGGGAAGCATTATCTTGCCATCACCTACCTTAGTCCTGTGAAGAGACATTGGACATGGATTATCCATATAATGATCCTGAGGGTGTAATTTTGGTAGAAATTATTTAGGACAATTGCAAACATAACAGCATCTCTTTAATAGAGCTTGAATTTTCCAGATTCACATGAAGATAGAAGTAAGATTAGATGCATAATTCTGCATGCATATGATCATCTCTAGAAGTATGAAAATGGCACTAATGGAAGGACTCTGGAATTTGTTTTCATTAATGTTTTTTGTTGATGCTCACATTCATATTTTTGACCATATTGTATTCAGGCCATAAAGCTTTTCCACAGGAAGGCTCTAGTATTTAAAATGTTTTTTTTTACCAACAAAGCTAAAATATTTCATAGAATGGATGTGAAATGAACAAGATGCAGGAAATAGCTGAAACCTTTTTCATGCTAAAAGCCTCTTGTGCTACAGAAGATGGAACAGCATCAATAACACTGTCAACCATAAGTGACCCCTGGATTTGAATTGTGATTATAGAAATGGTAATGCCCTTTCATTTAGGCAATTACTAAGCCTCTGAGAGCACCTTTGTGTGGAGGGTCCAAGATTCTTATTACCTTCTGAAGCCTTTATTACCTGTACAAATTTAGCACTCGCTGGCTAATGCTCTGCTTTATCAAATTCTCATAAAATATCAATAACCTGCTCTGAAGAATTTTCTACATTTCTCCCCCTCTGGAGCCATCACAGAGTTCTTTAATCTCTGGTTATTATTTTTCAGTTGAAACACACTAGGCTACCCCTTTAGAGTATTCCTCACCCCGCCTCACACAGCCCATGATTGAATTAACTCTGTGTGTGTGTGTGTGTGTGTGTGTGTTCCTACTAAAAAAATGCCCTTGGGTGAGGATAAATGCTAATTGCGAATATTAGCCCAAACATCACCTGATGTAATTTTGGAACTCATTCTTAAGCTCTCCTAAGATTTGAAAATAAAAGCTAAATATTTACAAGAGGTTATTACTTGCTGGATACTATTCTAAATCTATTAAACACACTAACTCATTTCAAACTCATAGTTGTTTATGAGGTAGGTGCTGTGGTCGTTTTCATCCTATCAGTGGAGAAACAAGGCGCAGAGATGTTAAGGCACTTTCATAAGGTTGCACAGCTATTCAGGGGCAGAGTCAGCAGGAGAGGGGTCAATCTGGTTCTGGGGCCTGAGTTTTTACTTAACCTCTGGGACTTACTGCTTCTGAGCATCCATCCCTTGATTTTCTTTTCTTTTTTTCCTTTCTTTTTTCCTCCCTCTCTCATTTCCCTTTTTTTTAAGACAGAGTCTCACTCTCTCACCCTGAGTAGAGTGTCCTGGCCTCACAGCTCACTGGACCCTCAAACTCTTGGATTCAAGAGATCCTCCTGCCTCAGCCTCATGAGTATCTGGGGCTACAGGCGCTGGCCACAATGCGGAGCTAGTTTTTTAAATTTTCGTTGCGATGGGTCTCGCTCTTGCTCAGGCTGGTCTAGAACTCCTGAGCTCAAGCAATCCACCTGCCTCCGCCTCCCAGGCATGAGCCTCTGCGCCCTTCCCTATCCCGGGCTTTTCCCCCACTTATTAATGACGCCGGCTCCGTCTAACCACACTTGGTCCGTTTCTGCAGCTGTAGCTTTGTCTAAACTTTTGCCCTCACTGTGCTTTGCGCTGGGTGTTCTCATCCTGAGCCGCTCTCCATTCGGCTCTCTCTACCGTAAAAGCTTTTCACAGTCTGATAAGCAGCCTGAGAAGCCCCGGGCAGACGGCACAGGAACAATCGTTGCCCGTGGGCTTCAGACTGGGAACAAAGTGTGCAAGATTATTTCTGATTCCATTACCTTCAGTGATTGAGGCTCTCTTGCCCTAGCGTGAGGAAGGGGGACCACACCAAAAATCTCGACTTCTAACATCAAAGAATGCCATTCCCAGAGACAAGAATTCTGACCGAAGAGGGGCCGGCACTGCCTGCCAGTGTCCCATCCATGTTCCTACTGTACAACATGTCAGACTGTTTTAAACACAAGCTGTCAGTTTCTAGTGGCAGGCTTTGGAATATTTTCCCTTCCAGTGAAATTATGTAATTCTCATTAAAATGTTATTTTATGGTTCAAATGATTAGCAAGTCCTATATTCTCTGAAGCCAAGAAGCCTGACATTTTGTAGGTGAATGAAATTCCATCAACTGCTAACTAACTGTGTTATTAACCAAAAATATCTCCCCAACTTACTAATATAGAATTCTTTCTTTTCTTTCTTTCTTTTTTTTTTTTTTTTTTTTTGGAGGTTATAACCTTCTGGACGCTTGTCAGTGATACCATATTTTTCTGCCTCAGAAATAATTTGTATTCTGCAATGAACTGTAAAGTGTTTATTGTGAAGTACAGATAATTTTCTTTTAAGTTTTCCAAATATAGTCTTTCTTCTTGCAAATGGCAGCTATTTGGACTTTTTTCTTCCTTTTTTTCCTTAGCAAATTTCCACATTTATTTATCAAAACTGTTAATACTCTAAATAAATTAAACAAACAAATTTAAGCTAATGATAAGACTCACCAATCCTATTTTTCAGGTAAATTAGTTTTTGAGAATGAAGTGTGGACTATATCTTACCTGCTTATATGTAAAATCCCTTGGAAAAATTAAGACCAATTGGAGATCAGTTGAAGTCATTTGAATGGAGAAAAAAGCCTAAGTAATGCTTGGCTGTATCTTTCATCAAATAAAAAATTTAATTGATTTTCACAAATATGAAATTATATCTTTTATTGTTGGCTCCATACTTCACAAAGAAGGATTTAGTTGTGTGTAATTTGTTCTCCAGTTTCTCCTCTCCCCTTCTACAACCAATTCTAAACCAGCAAAAAATAGAATTTTCATATGTAAATCATATTACCCTCTGATCGAAACCCTGCAACGGTTTCCTATTGTAAATCAAATAAAATTCCAATTTCTTATTATAGCCTAAAGGATCTGGCAGTGCCTCGTCCCTGCGTCCCCTCTCAGGTGGGTGATCTCTTACTGCTCATTGCCCTGCTTGTTCTGTTTCTCTGCCAACCTCTTTGTACTAAGCCTTGTCACTGGCTGTTCTCTCTGTCCCAAAAGCGATTCCCACATTCCTCTACTTGGCCAACTTCTTCCCATCACCCCCCATCACCCCCACCTCTCTTCAAATGTTATCTTCTCGGAGGGGTCCACATGAACCAGCCTAATTGCTGCCCATTACATTATCCTGTTTTATTTTCTTAAATTCACCTGCCATCATCTGAATTTATGCTCTCATGTATGTATTTACTGTATCTATTTCTAAGATAGCTTCCTTCTTCTAATCAAATGTAAGCTCCATGAAGCAGAGTATTTGTCCATTTTATTTTCTTCTGTTTTTCTTCTATGTGCCTGAGATGAGCATAGGAAGAGCTCAAATCATATTTGTTGGATGAATAAATGACGAATTACCTGTTATCAGATAATTCACACCACGAGTTTGTAAGATGAGTGGCATCATCTCTGGAATTTCAAGGTTGCACAATTAGCATGCTAAAATTATACCTGCCTAAGCCCAGGACTCTTGACATAATTTCTAGTTTCAGTCTCATCAGTGGTGGTCTCTCCCAAAAGTTTCTCCACAGTGAGAAGACGGTTAGATTGATGTTCAAATTAAACTGTGTCACTCAGTATATTCCCAACTTACCTTAAAAAGAAGTCAACTTTCCACATACCCTAACTACATTAGGACAAAGACTGAAAGATTTATTACCTCCAATGCTGAATGAGAGCAACTCAGGAACTTCAAATTAGCTGGACATAATTTTAGTTGTGCTGTTCTCCAGAGCCCTTCCCTGAATGAGAAAATAATTGAGGAAAAATGTAAGTGAAAAGAAGCTTTCATCTGGGAAACATAGCAAGTGTAATTGAAAACTTAGGTACATGCCAATCACTTTTGGAGAAGTGCAGAGCCTGGAGACCAAGGGCACTCAAGAAATGAGTTATTGCTGCAAGAACAGAGAACTACTTCAGGTAGAGAAAAGATACTGCTGCATCTTTTTGGTTTACACATGATGTAACGTAATCACTTCTGATAACTTTCTGAAACTGAAGTCTATAAATTAATATCACTGACAGGCATTCATTTAGTTCATTCTTCTAATGAATATTTGTGAGCAAAATGTTGGGCTTTCAGTGAAGTACTAGCTCCAGTCATGTGGTCATAAGAAAGCTATGACCCCTATTGCTTTGCACAATAATTTTTGTACAAAAAATTATTAATCTGGTAAAGAAAAAAGAGACTTCACAAAAGAGGGGGCAATGCAGCATACCATAGGTCTCCAAGATCTTGATTCTGTTGAAGGACATCAGTTAAAGATTAATGCTTAAGAAATTTTGATCACAATAGCCAGGTGTTGTGGCGGGCGCCTGTGGTCCCAGCTACTTGGGAGGCTGAGGCAAGAGAATCGCCTAAGCCCAAGAGTTGGAGGTTGCTGTGAGCTGCGTGATGCCAGGGCACTCTACTGAGGGCAATAAAGGGAGACTCTGTCTCTACAAAAAAAAAAAAAAGGAAAGAAAGAAATTTTGATCACTATTAACATCACCAACTGTTTATTCAGCACCAATTTTGTGGAAGGACTGAGAGTACAAATATTATGCAAACTGTTGGGGATATTGTTGTCTCAAAAACAAAACACGTATGCCTAACCTATCATCCCTCCTTGCTTCCTAGCAGCACCCTGATTTCCTTTAGAAAAGTTCTTTTGGTTATATGACATATCTGGATGACTTCTATCTCAAAGACCTGCCTGTCTCTTGTTACTTCTAAGGGCTACTTTTCACTTTTCTGTTCAAATGTGTTAACCTTCATGTACTCTTTAGTTTAAGTCAGTTAGAGTTGTCTTCTGTTGTTTGCAGTCAAAGAACCTTAACTAATTTTTATGCTGAATATTCTTGAAACAGGTGAGTTTAGTATTTTTAGGCTTCAGAATGAGAACATTCTTATTTCTTATCCAAGGAGACCAATTTGGCTATAGGAAATGCATGAAGGTCGAGAATAGCATAAAGGTCTTTTTACTCGGAGAACAAAGGCACAAGAATCTTAGCATAACTGAATGCATCTGCTAAAAACACAAATTGTATACCAGATACTGGGATGAATCTTCAAGATGAAAGAAAAAAAAATCACTATTAGTTTTAGACTCTTAAAGTTGCCAAAATCCAAGAATTGCTAGAAATCCAAAAGTTCTGATAAAAAAAACTTGATTCTTCATATATTCATGAATAAGAATTGAGAGGGGAAACAGCTGAGACAGTTTGAGGTTTAGGATTTCTTTCTCTTCACTTCCAATAGGAAACAGTGCCTTTCTCTGTGAACCTGAGGCCTTGTGGGAAGCTCTCCAGTAGGGGAGGGGCCGTATCTCTCTGCTGCAGGGATCAGCATGACCCACTGCAAACAGGGAAGCTGGTGGGGTCAAAAGGTAATGTAGTTGGTGAGATTGTACACATGCAAATGTAGGCAATGATTTCTGCCTCACCCTTAGCCACTGGTAAGACTAATTCAGTCCTGCATGTAAGTAGAAATGTGCAATAGTCACCAGCAGAGACTTTAAGAAAATGCCAGACAAGTATCCATTTCTAATAGTACAAAGCAATTTATTGTCTTGTTATTAAGACAACTAGAATTCCTGACTCTTCGGACACTGGGAAGACCGTCATTCTATTACTCCACTCTTGAGGACTGCTGGAACCTGAAACGTCCCTTTGTACCTTCTAGAAATTGGCAGATGGTCAAGGACAAATGCATGTCCCTCATCACTGGGAGTCATGCCTCCAGACCTTCTCAGATGCAGGTGTGGAGCCCCACCTGCTTCACACTGGTGAATTACCCTTGGCCTTCTTCACAGCAGCAGGGCTCAGATCTGCTATGTTCCCAATGACCCTTCTCCTATATGCTTCACTGCGGATCCTGATAAGTAATCCTTTCCTCAGCTACTCCAGTTCATGTCATAGCACTTTAATTATAAAATATTATATTTTAAATAAAAAATATTTGAGAAAGAAAGAAAACCCTGGCATGTTTTCTTTTCTCTTGGTCCCATTAAGTGAAACTAACTAGTAGACATTATTTTCTAATTGTCCTATTGCAATATAAAGACAATTCCATTTTATAAACAAAACATATGGGAAAATTAAAATGAATCTTAACATACAAAGTATTACTATGTATCTACCTTCATATATGAAAGATATCAAATTATGATCAGCTAATTTTGCTAAATTTTTCAGTTCTGCTCACTCATAGGGGCTTAGGACATTGAAGGAAAGAGAAAAATTCAGTTAAAATTGAATTCAGAAAATGAATATTAAAGCTGTCCCTGTACAAGAGTACTTAGTACTGAGAACCATAGGGCCCTTTATAAGCCTATCCATGTAATCATAAGTACACTTTACAACTGTGAGCTGATTTAGAGTTAATCAAGGGCTCATATTCTTTAACCCTATATTTCCTTCACAAGAGGGATAGACGCAGTCTTGGTTGCTGTTACTTTGTTCCCCCTTTATAATATGAAATGGTTAAAAATAGCAGCACAGTAAAAATATATCAACATATGGAAAATGGGAAGGTTTGTTTGTTTTGTTTCCTTAAATTAAGTTTACAAGCGTTTCAGATTCATCACACACTCACTCACATTTGTTAGCTGTTATTACAGTAGCTATTATGTTAATGGATAAACAGATGGGAACTTAGCGCAGGGCTTTCTAAAACCTGCTTCCTTTAGTTGTTCCCTCTGCAGTTCTAGCCGTGCTGAGTTTGAACAAGATTGCTAGACAGCTATTTATGTCACTTATATTGGGAAGAAGTAACTCATACGTGTTAAGTGCTTATTGTGTAGCAAATACTGCCCTGAATTTTTTTTCTTTGCTGTGATTAAATCCTCACAGTAATGTTGAGAAGTAAGCATCATCTATATGTTATCCCCAAGGAAACTGAGTCACAGAGATGCCCTAGCTTGGTGCAGGCTACCCGACAATTCTTGCTGGCATCAGGCTCCTTCTATTACTTGCTAAGCATTACATATATACATATATAAAGTACCCCTAAAGGCAGAGGACAGTGAATGTACACCCCTAGGGAGTCTGGGGGTGTAGTTCAAAGGGAATCACAGAAAGTGTGAAATTTCTTTGAAGTTTCATCTTTTATCTTTAACATGCATACAGTCTGCTCCATAATATATCTATATTTGTTTTAATATAAAGTATGCTTCTTTTCCCAAATCTTCAACTGAAACTGAAACCCTAGAAATAAGCATTGTGTTTGTCATGTGGCTTCTGGATTTCCCCATGGGTATAAGAAGCGCAAACACTACAACCTCTAAAAGAGTGAGGCATACAGTTCTAGCCCTAGTGATTTTATTTTTTTTTATTTTTTATTTTTAAATTATTTTTTATTGAGTCATAACTGTGTACAATGATTCAGGCTTGGAGTACAGTGTGCGGGCTTCCCATACAATCGGAGATATTTTTATCCACCTGATTAATGTAACATTCATGATATTTTCTCATTTACTATG
>CAUYRH010053847.1:0-27636 GCA_963574655.1 Perodicticus potto | reverse complement strand
AGAAGGGTACAGGTGAAACTTACTAAATGTAGAATATAAATGTCTTAACACAATAACTAAGAAAATGCCATGAAGGCTATGTTAACCAGTTTGATGAAACTATTTCAGATTGTATATGAAACCAGCACATTGTACCCCATGATTGTATTAATGTACACAGCTATAATTTAATGAAAAAAAATAAAGAATATAGGTGATGGTTGTATTCATTTTTTCAAAATGTATATATGCAGTTTACACAATTTAAATTTGTCAATTTTACTTCAAAACTCCTAAGTATCAGAATTATAACACCAACATTGGTAACTGGACGGCATAATGAGTGGAAGTGGAGAATATGAAAGAAAGGCACAATGTTGATAATTGTTGAAGCAATAGGATGGGTACACAGAGGTTCATTATAATATTCTGTTTGGTTTTTACAGTTTGAAATTTATGTAATAAAAAAAGGCTTTGAATTATACTCAGTCTGCTGATATTTAATCTTCATAAAACAGTTGCTATGAAACAGCTTGAACATTCAACTGATTTGGTATGAAAACTGCTTGACTTTAGAAAACCATTTTATTTTTAATGAATTAATAATTAGCAAAAACCAAAATAAAACAAAGCATAGCTATCTGAAAATATTGTTTTAAGAGGAAGTAACTTAAAAAAAGTAAATCCTGATTTTGTAATAGTCTTGTTTGACATGAATCAGTTAGTAGCTGGCATATTTCTATTAATGGAAAGGTAGAAAAATTTGAGGTAATTTCTTGCATAGGGCCTGCAGAGCCTGACTCCTTTTTTTTTTTTCCCAGATGATTTTGAATTTCCATGAACCACAATATAAATCTTTTTAAGTCATGCAGTGTTGAATAATTACCAGTCAACCAAATAAGTAATTATGAGGCGTCTTGGTGTTATACCAACTGATAAGTGCTTAAGGTTATAAGTGGTGACATTTACATATTTTTTCTGTCTTGGTCTAATTTACTATATTAATTTATTTTTTACAAATGGGTTTTACAATACTTTTGAAAGTCCTCATTGTAGTTGGATCATAAAAATGGGATAGGATATTTTTAATCAATTAGTTCTTAATTATTGAGGATAATACAGAAGTTCTTTGTAACAATAATTATTTGCACACTTCCTTTCAATCCTGCAAGTTACCATTTAATTTTAATATAATGGATACATAATAGGTATATATGTTTATAGGGTACATGTGATGTTTGATGTAAGTTAATGATGCGGTAATTAGCATATCTATCACTTGCACTAAGCCTGTCAGGTTTTCCCAACAAAGTCTACTGCCAGATGTATTAGAGCACCTTGATCTGTTTTTCTTTTTTTTCCCCTTTTTCCTTGCTTCCCATAGGGCCTTTTATTTATCCATGACCTTTGTAAAGTTGATGATTAAATGTCCTGAGGTAGTTTTGTTTGAATTATAGCCGCTTAGTATTCTATGACCTTGTTTTACTTAAATCTTTCTTTAGTTTTGAAAAATTTCTCTACAATTTGTTTCAATACTCTTTTTTTTTTTTTTTTTTTTGCAGTTTTAGCCAGGGTGAGGCTCAAACTCACCACCCTCAGCATATGGGGCTGAAGCCCTACTCCTTGAGCCACAAACACCACTCTGTTTCAATAATCTTAATATACCAATCATTGTCTCTACCTTCTCCTTTAGGTCAATAATTCTTAGATTTTCTCTTTTGAGGCACTTTGCTTAATTTTGTGGGCATGCTTTATTATTTTTTATTCGTTTTCTCTTCATCTCTTCTTACTGTGTATTTTCAAAGAGCCTGTCTTGAAGCCTACTATTTCTTTCTTTTTGATTAATTTTGCTGTTCAGATGCAGTTTCTCATTGAGTTTTCCAGCTCCAAAATTTTTTCTTGATTTCTTCTTCATTATTTCCATCTCCTTGTTAAATTTTTCTGATGAGCTTATAAATACCTTCTCTGTGTTGTCTTAAAATTCATTGAACTTCCTCAGGACAGCTGTTTTGAATTCTTTAACTGAAAAGTCAAAAATCTTTATCATTCCTGGATTGATTACTGGTACCTTACATAATTCATATGGTGAGGTCATGTTTTCCTGGATGTTCCTTATACTTTTGAATGCTTGTTGATGTCTTGAAGTTGAAGAATTAAGTATTTATTTTAATCTTCATAGTCTAAGCTTATATGAACCTATCCTTCTTGAGAAGGCTTCTCTTACAATTTCGATGTGAAGCTCTCATTTGACACTGCAAAGGAATAAAATAATATAGAGGGTACACAGTATATGAGAAAATATCATGAATGGTATATTAATCAGGTTGATAAAAATATCTCCAATTGTATGTGAAGCCCACACACTGTACTCCTTGACTGAATTATTGTACACAGGTATGACTCAATAAAAAAATAAATAAATAAATAAAAAAAGAGAAATGAGTATAATTGTGATGGATGTGTTACTTAGTTCAATGTAAACATTTTACATTGTATATTGAAGCAGTACCCTGAACCCCATAAATGCATCAATGTGCAAAGTTATGATTTAACTTAATTAAGAATAATTAATTAATTCTTAAATTAAGAATAATTTTTTTTTTTTGGCCGGGGCTAGGTTTGAACTGGCCACCTCTGTCATAGGGTCCCGTGCCCTATTCCTTTGAGCCACAGGCACTGCCCTTAATAAAAAATGATTTAAAAAAAATAAAAAAAAAATGAAAAAAAAAGATCGCAAGAAATGAAACGTCTGTGTTAAAAGGGATGTGCCACATTGCCCTTCACAAGAACTGTAACAATTTATAACTCCCAAGGAAGAAAGTGCCTGCTTCCCACCTTTTCTCAATTCAGTATGTTACCGTTTTATTTCTTGCTGTTTTCAAAGGTGAAAGTAGTATCTTGATATGCTTTTGATTTGAAGTAAGAGTGAAGCTGAACATCTCATAAGTTTCAGAACTTATATTTTCCTTTCTATTAATTTTCTATCTAGATTCTCTACCCACTTGTTTATATGATGGTCAGTCTTTTCATACTGATCTGAAAGGACAATTATTATATATTAAAGAAAAATTCTTTGTCTCTGACATAAGTTTCAAATATTTAGTTTCTCAGTTTGTAATTCACCTTTATGTTATTTATTACATTTTTCTGTCAAAAATTTATTTTATGTAGTTAGTTCCTCACCATCAGAAACAACTTTAAATTCTTATTTTCTCCTTTTGCCATAGACAGCGTACAAAAAAAATAAACATGACTTACAAACGTGATATTTGAATTAGCTATGAAGACAGGATTTACATTAAGAAAAGGGATTATCAAATGAGTTGATTTTTCAGAAATTTATTAAATATCCTTCTCCAGAGATATTTTAGATTATGGGTAAAATAATAATAATTTTTAGTATATCACACATCAAATCAGCAAGATTAAGTGACATTTTGAGATCACATTTAGCCAGTATGGATATGAATGTCATTCAAATAAGTTTTCATATATATTGAGTTAGATGTGTTTTCCCAGAGTTCAACAGAGGACATTTTTTGTAGAGATGGGATCTCGCTCTTACTCAGGCGGGTCTCGAACTCCTGAGCTCAAGCAGTCCACCCACCTTGGTCTCCCCCAGTGCTAGCATTACAGGCGTGAGCCTCTGCACCTGGTTAATAAAAAGTCTTCTTAATGAAACCATTTGTTTAAAGAAAAATTATTTTACTATTAAAATCCTATTAAGGAATATTCTTTTCCTTTGATTCTCAAGAATTGGAGATTTTCCTTTTTTGTACAGTATTTTTTTCCCACAAGCCTAAAGCTGAATGTTTGTTTAGTCATCGTCAGATATGAAGTGATCTTTTCAAACTTGATGGTCAACCTTTGAAAGAAGGCATGAATTAGTGTTTAAGTACCTAAGTAATTGGTGGAATGCATATTACAACAATAGCAAGGTATCATTACACACCTATCAAATTGGCAAACATTTAAAAGTCTGACAATGCCAAGTATGGCTACAGATATGAAATAGTGAGTACCCTATTACTCTGGTGGTGATATAAACTGGTATGATTGATTTTTGCAATAGATACCATCTGATAATGTTGAATATATTATCACAGATCCAGGAATTACACTTTAAGATATAGGGAAATTCATATACTCTAGCTTGAGTATATAAGGAAAAGAGTCATAATAGTCACATTCTTCATAATAGCCCCAAACTTGCAACAACTCACTTATCCCTTATGAGAGGAATACGTAAGTACATCAATGTGTATTCATACAATAAAATATTTTGCATCAATGAGAGGAATAAACCACACTTACAAATAGCAACAGAGATGAATCACACTAGTCGTGTTGAAAGAAAGAAGTGAGGGGGAAAAGCATATTTACATAAAGCCATTAATAATATAAAGCTGAAAAAAGGCAAAGCGGCTGAAGCTTTCAGTGATGCATACTGTGGTGATAAAGTTCTGAAGAAAGTAAGGAAATGATCCACCGCTGTCTGGATAATGTTCACTTCTGTGGGGATGCGGAGTGGGGAGTCTGGAGACCTTAGGAAAATGAGGAATGTTCTCTTTACCTCAATTACAAGAACATTAGTATTTATAATTATTCATTAAACTGGCATTTATAGCTTATGTACTTTTCCATATAAAAAGTATATTCAAAAATAAAAGAAGGTGGGGCATCGCCTGTAGCTCAGAGAGTAGGGCGCTGGCCACATATAATGAGGGTGGCGGATTTGAACACGGCCTTGGCCAAACTGCAACAAAACATAGCCAGGTGTTGTGGCGGGCACCTGTAGTCCCAGCTAGTCAGGAGGCTGAGGCAAGAGAACCGGCTAAGCCCAAGAGCTGGAGGTTGCTGAGAGCTGTGATGCCACAGCACTCTACCGAGGGAGACGAAATGAGACTCTGTCTCTAAAAAAAATAAAAATAAACAAAAGAAGAAATGCAAAGATTTATTTGGTCCCATTCACTGTCAACTTAGGACACTTGAAAGGACAGATAAATCAAAAGAGAAAAAGTGCTCCACAAAGCAATGGATTGTCATTATTTGTTGACACATTTGACTGGGCCACTCACCAGACAATGACATGGAGGTTAGTTCAATTGATCTGTTCAACTCCAGAGCCTGCCTTGGGCCTCAGAATGACCAACACTCAAAAATATGTGTTAAAATTGCAAGTGAATGAATGAATGAATGAATTATGAAGAATTTTCTAAATCAGCTACTATGATTCTTAGAAAATGTGTGTGTTGTGAGGAAGAGGATTGTTATCTCCATGATGGACCAACAAGGTCTAGTTCAGTGTGTAATAACAGCTGGCAAAGTAAGAGACTGCAGAGGTGTCAGCAAGCCCTCTATAAGTATGTAAGCTATTAGTAAGCAGCTTTTACATGGATCAACCAACAAGTGTTATTATATGTATATTGAGATGGGATGGGTGGAAACACCGAAGTTAGGGAAACACACACACTCAGAGACAAGCTAAAAATGAAAGCATAAGGTGACCTGTGGACGAAGAGCATTTTGGGGTCATCTGCAAAGTGGGAATGGCAATAGGAAAAGCAATAGGGGATCTTAAACTCAACTGAGGCAAATTCAGAATCTTCTTCTGCTAAGAAGCTTTCATACCCCAAGTAGATGTCTTTGAACCCATGCAGAGGAGCATTTAATCTGGGCTTCCTTCTTAGGAGTGACAGTATGGTGGCAATTGTTGTGATTTCACAGGCTTCTGGACAGCACATTGCATGGTAATTGCTTCTATTTGTAAATAATTTGAAGATAGTTCTGTATTAATTTATTTGAAGTACTTTGAGATATTCTCGAATGATATCCAAAATAGAATTCACATTCCTCTTCTCCTTTTCTGAACATTTGTTTTCCTTCTTTCTTCCTGAATAATTGTTTTCTATAGTCAGGAGGTGGAGCAGAGCACAGTAGACATCCATCTAGAATATAGAGGAATGGCCCAGAAGAGGGAGTACCAGGGACATCTATCTACGCAGGACAGCTGCCAGGCATGGCTGGCAGAATGCCAGTAGGGCTAGAAGGGCTTGGACTCAGGCAGCAACTTGGTGTTTGGGGGCTAGAGCGCCAAAAAGGTGAGAAATTGAGTCGTTGGGACTTCTTGCAAGCAGAGTGAGGGCAGGATCGTGTGGCAGGGTGTATAAGCTTCAGGCTGCCAGGGTTGAACATGAGAAAACTGGCAAGCTGAGATTGAAGGACATACTACAAAATAACTGGTTTGTCTATTTCAAAAACGTGAAGAACAAGACTTCAAGAAAGTCAAGGAAAGGAACTCCTCCAAACAGAAGGATACTGAAGCCATATGACAACCATTTTTTAATAGAATGCTATTATTATAATGGGCTCTGTTGGGACATTTGGAGAAAAAAAACCTAAAATCTGAGGATAAAAATAATATATCAATATCAATTTCTTGCATTTAATGGCTATTTAAGAATCATGTTGGAGAATATTTATAAGAAATATAAGTGATTACTGGGCCAGCCACATACACCAAGGGTAGCGGGTTTGAAGCTGGACTGGGCCTGCTAAACAACTTCAACAAAAAAATAGTTGGGCTTTGTGGCAGGTGCTTTTAGTCCCAGCTACTTGGGAGGCTGAAGCAAGAAAATCACTTAACCCCAAGAGTTTGAGGTTGCTGTGAGCTGTGATGCCACGACATTCGAGGGCGAGATAGTGAGACTCTGTCTCCAAAAAAAAGAAAAAAAAGAAAAGAAAAGAAAGAAATAACACACTATAGTATTGGGTACTGATGGTATTTCAGGTGGGCAATGCACCGCTGTTGAGACCCAAGTTCAGGTAAGTGAATTGTATAAGTAGTGTTTGAGCTGGAGTTTGAACCTACAGCTGATGCTCTTTCCATTAGGCCTTCCCACTGCTTGTCTGAGTATTCAATAACTGTACCCTGTAGCCACTCTGCATCTCAGTTTCTGAAGTTGGGAATGTTCACCATTCTTGTCTGTGAGATTACTGTAGGAATATCTGCAGAATGCTGCTCCTCAATGGTATAGCAAGGCTGCGCTCAGATGTGACCACCTCAAAGGTACCTCCCCACCCCTGTGGCTGTTTCTCTTGGTTAGATATAAACTCTGTGGTAGCTGACTCCTTGTCAGTTGGTTTAATTATGTCTTCTATGGCCAGCACAGTGCCTGGTGCAGAGGACGTGCTCAATTAAACTTTGATGGATTAAAAAGTTTGCTTCTGTGCTGCTTTGCAGACACTGCAGCTTCCTATGGTCATCTGGTATCAGCCACGGTCAACCCCAGTATGTTCTTTGATATTGCCACTGAGGGTGAGCCTTTGAGCCGCGTCTCCTCAGAGCTGTTTACAGACAAAGTTCCAAAGACAGCAGAAAACTTTCATGCTCTGAGCACTGGAGAAAAAGGATTTGATTATAAGGGTTCCTGCTTCCACAGAATTATTCCAGGGTTTATGTGCCAGGGTGGCAACTTTGCACGCCATAATGGCACTGTTGGCAAGCCTATCCTATCTATGGGGAGAAACTTGAAGATGAGAACTTGGTCCTGAAGCACACAGGTCCTGGCATCTTGTCCATGGCAAATGCTGGCCCCAACATGACTGGTTCCCAGTTTTTCATCTGCACTACCCAGACTGAGGGGTTAGACGGCAGCATGTGGGCTTTGGCAGGGTGACACGGGCATGAGTGCTGTGGAAGCCATGGAGTGCTTTGGGCCCAGGAATGTCAAGGCCAGTGAGAAGATCACCATTACTGACTGACAACTGTCACCAATCTGACTCGACGTTTTCAACCACCAAACCTTCCTTCTGTAGCTCAGAGAGCTCCCCTTTACCCCAGAGCTCACAGTACCCTGTAATCTTTGTGCTGTCACTGCAGGTCTCTGGGTTCCATATTTTCCTGATCCCTCTCCATGCCTAGCTAGATAGCAGAGTTACGCTTATGATTATGAAATCAAAACTAAATATTTTTTTAAAAAATTTGCTTCAACTGCTACTCCATAATTCTCCAGGTATCTCTGTTTTGAAGTCCCATAAAATATCCAACATCAAATGATTATTTACTAGCAGCTATTGTGGGGGTGGCTTAAGCTTTTGTGTCCCTTCCCAATTGCAAACTCCCAATAAGCCAGCCATTGACCCTATCATTGCAGAGCCTCGAACCAGTGAAATTGTCTTGTCCTGTCTCTTCCTCAAACTGGTGCAAACATCAAGCTAAATAGGTTATCACATGCATTTGCAGTAATAGCCTCAACTTTTTTCAGTCCTGGCTGACCTACATTATGCTTCAACTTGGAGATGAGAAGTGTAGAGGTGAAAGGCAGACCGATAGGGGAGCCCAGCTATTAACTTTCCTTCTCTGCTAGGTTAACAGTATTCTCATTTGAAGATTGAAGAAAAAGAGGCAGCATTTTGTCTCTCATTTGGCTGGATTCACAGGAAAGACGCTGCCGTACTGGATTTCATGAGAGCATAATTGTCCCCATGGCAACAGAACTCTATCTATGATGGTGATTTCACTATTGCATCAAAAAGGTGTATTTTTTTTTTTTTTTTGCTGAAACATCCAGACCCTTATTCTAATATTCATGTTGGCATTGAATAAAAGGGAAAATGCAAAAGTTAGTGGTGAGGTAACAGACCTTTTAAACTCAATGTTCTGTCTTGTTAGTCAGACCTAGAGAGAAGCCCCCTTTCTTTTAAGATTTAATGCTGAAGCTTTCCTTTTCTCTGATATGGTAAATGGCTCCCTTCTATTTCTATCAGACTGACACAATCAGTCAGCTCTCAGATCCTGAACATGTTTGCAAACCATCTGTTATATTTACTAACAGAGTGAAACAAAAGATCCCGCACTTGACAGTGTTTCAGATATTAACTTTGAAGCCTCATGAATTTGCTAGTCTTTTGGTTTGCTCTGTTCAACTACCTGTGTTCCAGAAACTTGCCCAGGACCTCTACCCAAACCTTGTGTTACTTTCCTAAACACTGTCATTAAAATGCAGAAGGTAATTCACAACCCATCACCTTTAACAGAAAAGGCTGCATTACTCTTGGAAAAGGGAACTGGATTTGTCAATGCTTTATTATAATCTTCTTGAACATAAACATGCAATTATTCAAATCCACCCACTATGCTTGTACCCTTGAACTGTGTTATTTGCCAGAGATCCATAAAGTGCTGTCAGAGAATAGAATTAGGGGATTAGAGGGTAAACAGCATTTAACAGTAATTTGGGGGTAGATGATACTTTGTGTTTAGCTAATGAGGTCTCTAGGGTGTGGCAAAAAATGTTGTACTGGTTGGAAAGAGATGAGCTATTGGGAAAAGCATTGCATCATTTTTTGACTGTTTTGTTTGTTCGTTTGTTTTTGTCAGAGAGTCCAGTGCAAATATAAGCATTATTAGCATGGGACAGCCATGAGTTATGATGGTACCCTATCCATACCTGTACAGTGCTCTACTGCTTAGAGAGCATTCCATTTATGTTATCCTACTTATTTCTTTCAGTTACTTTGTGATGGGAGAGAGTAATCACTCTCTACTTTCTATAGATAAGGCGCTAGCATCAGACACATGATAGGTTTCACTTAAAATCCCAAAGTTGTTAAGAGGAAGAGATGAAGGTAAGGTGACCAACCATCCTGGTTTTCTTGGGACCCACAGAGATTCCTAAGACAGGGTAACCTTGTTTTAAAACTAGGATCGTGGGGCTTCCTGGGATATGAGACTTGCATTGTTAAAACCAGGAAAGTTCTGGAAAAACCAGGACAAATTGATCAACCCAGCTTGAGGATCACAAATCAAAAGAATTTTGACTTCCATCCTCTCGCCTTTCCCATGGCACTTCAACGTTTAAGTCTCACTGATCAATTTTAATAATTCAGTTTACTCAATGTACCTTGTCCTCGCAGTCTTGGAAACTTACAATTACAAAGTTGAAATATATTACCCTGAGTTTTATAGGGTTATTTGTATTTTTAAACTATGCACATTCAACCAGCGTTCATTTTCAGTCTTTCAAAACGTCTTCTTCCTTCATAAGGCCCCTGGAGATGTGCCAAGAGGAACATGGCACCTCAGACCCTACAGTGAAATTCTGCAATTAATCAGAGGAATGAAGCGATTTGCAATGTGCAGCTTTTTCTTGGAAATGAAACACAGTCACTACACATTGCTAGGTCTCAATGTAATATTTGTCATGCCTCAAGGACAGCACATGTTGATGGTCCACACTCCGCACTGTGAACTACAAATTAATTCTAGTGGCTGCCCGAATGTCCAGAGTCTCATTTTCTCACTGTCATGTATACTTTTGGTGTCAAAGTTTTGCATCTGAACTCACACTCTCTGTCAGAATGCTGTGCTAACACGAGGTGACATAATGAGAAATCTTAAAAGATACTGGTATCTGGCTCTGCATATAAGTGTTGGGCTCAAAAAATTACATATTTCAAAACTTTGGACAGTCCAGATACTGCTAGGAGCCACCTTCTGATGAGAAACAACAGAAATTGAAAGGGAAAATCTTGCCAAACTCAGTTAATTAGCACTCTCAGGTTGCTCTGATTTCATCCTTAATGTCAGCGGTTTTAAACATATTCTGTTTGTAACTTATTTCTAAACAATAAATAGGCTATTTTTAAAAAAATTTAAGAAAAAATCTAATGAACAAATACAGAATATATAGAAGCATCAAGATAGGAATGATTTGATAAAAATGATGTCTGCTCAATAAAGAGTTTTATTCTATGCTGTATTTATTTTCAAGCCCAGGTATAAATCTGACAAAACATTCACAAAAGTCATATTCTGAAATCTAAATAATGCTGATGAGAGAAATCAAAGATCTAAATAAGTGAAAGGACAAAAAAGAAAAGGAGTGTTTGTGGGAACAGAAGAATTTATGTAACGAAGTTATCAATTCTCTCCAAATTGATATACAGGTTGGTTTACAGGAATTTCTGTCAAAATCTCAGCAAGATTTTTGGAGATACAGAAAGAATTATTCTAAATTTTATATGGAAATGCAAAGTAACTAGAATAGCTACCATAATTTGGGGAAAGAAAGATAAAGTGAGAGGACTTACTCTACCTGATTTTAAGACATATTATGTAGCTAGAGTAATCAAGAGGGTATTGACAGGGAGGTAGACACATTGATCAATGGATCAGAGTAGAGAACCCAGAGATAGACCCACACAAATGTATCCAATTGATTTTTGACAAAGGGGCAAAAGCAAAACAATGGAAGAAAGTTTTTTTTTTTTTTTAATCAACGGTACTAGAGTAACTGAATGACTATGCACAGACAAAATAAAACAAAAAGAAACAAAACCAGGGACCTTAACCTAAACTTCATAATGACAACAAACATTTGCTCAGAGAATGACCCTGTTACAAAGACTAAGTACCAACTAGGAGAAAATATCTGTAAATCCATCTACCACAAAGGATTAGTATATAAAGGACTCTCAAAACTCAACAGAAAAAAGAAAATCAATCAATTCAATAACAAAATGGGTAAAAGGTTTGAAGAGATACTTCAACCAAGAAGATATATAGATTGCTAATGCAGCACATGAAATAATTTTCAACATCATTAGTCCATAGAGCAATGCAAATTGAAACCACAACAAGATGTCACCATAGCAGCTATCAGAATGTCTGAAATAAAGGCTGACGACAACACCAAATGCTGTCAAGGACACAGAAAAACTGATCTATCATTCTCTGACATACAGAATGTAAAATAGAGTAGTCAGTCTAGAAAACAAGTTTTCTAGCAAGTTAAATATGAAACTATCATATGGTCCAGTAATTGTACTCCTTGGTAGTTATCCTAGAGAATTCAAAACTTATATTCACACAAAAACCTGTAAACACAAATATTTATTTCAATTATATTTTGACATAGCAAAATCAAAACAACCCAGATATCCTTCAACAGGTGAATGGCTAAACAAGCTATGGTACTACCATACCATGCAATATTACTCAGCAATCAAAAGAATAAACAATTGATATAAACCAAAGCTTAGATAAATCTCTACAGAATAATGCTGCAAGAAAAACTTTAATCCAAAATGGTTGTGTAACAAATGATTCCCTTTATATAACATCCTGAAATGACCATAGTTAACACATTAGTATTTTCCACAGTGAAGTTAGGGTTGGAGGCAGCAAGGAAGTAGGTATGATTATACAAGGAAAACGTGAGTCATTCTTGTGATGATGGAAATGTTATGTATCTTGATTGTATCAGTGTCAATATCCTGTTTTTTATATTATATTATATTATATTATATTCTGGTTTTGCAAGATGTGACCCTTGGGAGAAATGGGGTAAAGAATACACAGGCTTTATCTGGGTTATTTTTTATAACTACATGTACGTCTATGAGTATTGCAAAGTAAAGCTTGTAATTACAAAGAAAAAAGTATGTCTATGCGTAATATCACTACATGTTCCATAGAATACCAATACAATTGATGCCTCAGGTGATTTTAGGCACCCACAACATCCCAGGCAGTTGCATGGTCTTCCACCTGGGATTGTGCTTACTCCAGATGACCATTGGGGAAGAGGACCAGGGCTGACAAGGAAGCTGTGATGTTTAATGTTATGTATTGACTTTGATAGGCTGTGGTGCCCAGGTGTTTGATTGAACACAAGCCTACATGTTGCTGTGAATTACTTTTTAGACATAATTAACATTTATATCAGTAGTCTTTGAGTAAGGCATATTATTTCTTCCATGAAGTGAGTGAGCCTCATACAATCAGCCAAAGGCCTTAAAAGGAAAGACTGAGGTCTGCTAAAGAAGGAATTTTGCTTCCAGAATGCCTTTTGCCTTTGAACTCAAGACTAAAGCATTAATTTTTTTCTGTGTCCTAGTTTGGACTTGCCAGCACCTGCAATCACATGAACCAAATCCTTAAAATAAATCTCTCCCTTTCTCTTCCCATAATTATATCTTCATATCTATGTCTACATCATCTGTGTCTGTATCTATACTTATATATTAATATAGAGATTTTAGAACCTCTGTAATTTGACCACCCAAGGAACTGGTCAACATATGGGAATGGTCAGCATAAGGAACTTGGCTTACTGTGCTGATACATACATGTGGTGCATGTCTGGTCTATGAATATTAGGTCAAGTGAAGGAGGTGGTAAATGTGGGGAGGTGGTCAGCTATGGAGGTCCTACTTTATATATTTCATATATATATATATATATATATTTCACACATACAGTATATTTTTTTGATTGATTTTGTTTCTCTGGAGAACTCTGACTAACACAGAAGCCTAAGGAAAACCTTTATAGGATTAAATACTTTGAATCCCCTCAAATACGCATATGGCCATATTGTCTTCTGTTTCTTCTGAGGTGACCTTTTCCCCTAGAGCAAGTTCTCCCTCGTAAGCACCTTCATTTGGGTCAGGAAACACCTGAAGGGAGTTTGCAAATAACACAGTCCTCTCTGAGGAACTGGACCATCCACAGCCAACGCTTGTAATGGAGAGATAGAGAAGGCCAGTTATTATCAAGACTTATTCACCTTTTTCTCAGCTACATCTAAGCAGCTTTCTGTATTCAGTGAAGTTTCTTTTGGGAGGGAGTAAATCCTCTAAATGGTCAAAGTTGCACCAATGATCACTTTCATAAGATGCATCCCAGGTAGAATGGAGGAAAAAGGCTGTAAGCCAAGAGAGAAAATGCTCCCTGCATATGTTTCCTTTTTTTTTTTGTCATTTTATTAAATCATAAATGTGTACATTAGTGCAATCATGGGGCACAATGTGCTGACTTCATATACAATCTGAAATATTTTCATCGAACTGCTAAACATAGCCTTCATGGCATTTTCTTAATCACTATATGAAGACATTGATATTCTACATTTAGTAAGTTTCACCAGTACCCTTCTAAGACGCACCATAGGTGTGATCCCACCAATTTCCCTCCCTCCACCTGTCCTTCCCCCTCCCCTCCCATCCCTTGCCCCTTTCCCCATATTCTTGTGCTATAGTTGGGTTTAAGTGTTTCTTTGAAGACACATGCAGATGTGTATTCTCCTGAGCTTGTGCTCTTACATGTACTCACATGCAGAGTTGTTAGGACCCAGGGGAGGGGCAGAGTCTATACAGTTAGCTATAGCGCTAAAGAAACCTTGTTAAAGTGAAGGATGCTCCCTTCCTGAAAGAAAGAAAACCACAAAGGACTATATAGAAATTAAAAATCAAGAGCTTCAATAAGTATATATCATTTAAATGCTGAAGATTTCTCTTCTCTAGTAGGTGGCAGTAAAGGTTATGTTTTCATCTCTATAAACAAAATGTTGCTAAGAAACATCTTGTTTCCAGAACATCTCGCCAGTTGATTCTGAAAGAAAAAAGTCAGGCAGCTCTCAAAGAGTGGGCAAGAGAACAAAAACAAAAGGAATTTTACCCATGAAATAATGGGAGTTTTATAAATACATATTGCAGAACTCATGTATTCACAGGAATCTTGTCCTACAAGTTGGCTGCCTTGTGTGTGGCCGTGAGAGTTGGAGGAATAAATGGTTGTTAAACAAGATCTGTTTTGTCTCCTTTTTAGGAATTACAGCTGGAGGGAGTTTGCAAACAACATAAGGATGGTGGTCACATTTTATTCCGTGATGTGCTGCAAAGGATACAGCCCTGGTGAGTTACTTAACTTCCATGGGTCTTTGTTTCTTCATCTGTAAAATGGGTCTGCCACCTAAATTTAAGATGTTATTGTGACAGTCATGGATAATAATAGTAGCTACAATTTTTGAGGGCTTAAATCAGGCATTATTCTCAGCACCTCATACATATCTTGTTGAACTTCACAACAAAGTAAAGCGGGTGCTATTAATAGTCTCAATTGAACAACATAGGAAACTGAGGCTTTGAGAGGGCAAGTCACTTATTCAGGGTTACAATTTAATATCTGGCAGAGCCAAGATTTGATTCCAGATACCTCTGACTCCCAAGTGCATTTTTTTAACCACTTTATGTTCTTACTGAGAGATATTGGTTAATAACTGTCAGTAATCAAACTGACCCAAAGAGGTAAGTGTCTGTTATGCTGCATACATTGTGGTAGATATTCGAAGTTAATACAATAAATAATAGATACTCAAAATTAATACATACCATATGACATTTCTAATCTTTTTTTTTTTTATAAGCTCATGGATGGTTGAATTGATCTAGAATTGCTTCTTTTTTTCCCTCAATGAAATAATTACTGGAAACCATGAATAACTTTAGAAATTTCTAGGTGATTTATCTGAAAACAAAATACTCAGGAAATTAAGGAAAGCCAAATAGCACAGAAGCAAACACAGGCAAGAAAGCAAGTCCACTTGATTTTCCATCTACCTGTCTATTTAAACAAAAATGGAAAGGTCCTCTTGGCTTTCAGCAACTCTCATAAAAACGTTTGTCAGGTTTAAAAGGTCTTTGTCCTCAGGGGGTCAGTCTGTCCACTGGAGCATGTAATTATTTTCCCTTTATGTATTGGGTGGTCCCTCACGTTATGAATGAGTAACCTCAGTTAGTTGGAGATGACTCCTGTGTCTCTCTGAGTAAAGAGACAGAACATCCTGAAGTGACAACTTTCTGAAACTGAAGGGCTCCACTTCATTGGAGAGAGGGAACAGTGGGGAGAGGTGTTTACATTTTAGAATCTGAGTTGATTTCATTCTGACTAAAAGGCATTGCAAATATTAATTCTGAGCTACTTAAGGCGGCTTACATAGGCAATAAGGATTACTTCCTGGGGTAACTGATGCTTCATCACTTGGAAAACACAGCCTAGAGCAAGACCTTTTCATCTCCATGAAAGGCTGACAGTCAACAGGTTACTTAGGGATGTTTGTATCAGGTGTTTATGGCCAATAGTTTCCTGACTAGTTAGTAACCGAGCCTTATTAGTTATTGCATATTTGGGTTTTTTTCTTTGTTTATCTGTTTTTGAGACATAGTCTCTCTCAGTTGCCCTGGAGTTGAGTGTCATGGTGTCATAGCCCACAGCAACCTCAAACTCTTGGGCTGAAGCAATTCTCTTACCTTAGCCTCCTCAGTAGCTGGCATTACAGGCATCTGCCACAACACCCAGCTATATATGTGTGTGTGTGTGTGTGTGTGTGTGTATATATATATATATATTATGTTAGAGACAAGGTCTCGCTCTGGCTCAGTTTGGTCTCAAATTTGTGAGCTCAGGCTATCCACCTGCATCGGCCTCCCAGAGTGCTAGGATTATAGGTGTGAGCCACCATGCTCAGCCTCGTTCTTGCCTATTTTGAATATGAGTATATATTGATTGTCCTTTGTAGTCAAAGGTAGAATTTAGCCCAGATGGGAGTGGATGACTTGCTATGAAGAGGTTGTTGAAGTGTAGAATGTGAGGACTTCTAAGACAATGACAGTTTCATTGGATCCATTATTGTACTTCTGTTCTGTTAATGGAGATATAGTCTCTACTTAGATCAGGAGAACAACTATTAATAAGTTCCATTTTTCTCACTTAGAGCTCTGGAAAATAGAACTATTTATGGTGAAGTGAAAAAAACAAAAAAAAGAAAGACCCTAGTTCAGGAAACAGTGGCACTAACATCGCTGACAAGCAGCAGAGTGGGAGACACACTGTGCGAGGAAGGGAGACAAGAAACACTGTGTGAGACACCAGGGAAGCTGAGGGACCACATCACTGTGATACATGAAACAGTGATCTCTGTCTGAAATGACAGTGAGAAGTTTTAGTTTTGCATCACTTTAGGACTTTAGGATATCTATGCCACCTAATAGTTGATATTTAAAGCTTTTTCATTGCAACAAACCTTATTTTTAAACCTATGTGGTTTTAATTGGGGGATCTTGTAGTTGTCATACTGGGTTACTCACGAGGGTTATTTTTTAGAGTATCCAGGTCTATGTTCAAACCCAATAAAACATGTGTTCTTATAACGTAATCTGGGCCATGTGACTCACAATACGCAGATAAGTATTTTACCAAACTCTTGAATGTAAAGCCAGCCCAACCTACTGAAAAGCCACGACTTACAAGGCCAGGATAAAACAATATTGATATATCAGTCTTTATGTCAGCATCATCCAGGACATTAGCTGATTCCTCTCATGAATCTATCCTTTCTCTTTTCTAGTTTTTGCCATTTTCAACATCACTGGTGTCTTTGTATTTATCTGTTGATCACCGTCCTCATTTGTCACCATTATAGAAAAGTAAGATCTCCTTTGGAGTAACATTAAACGACTTATTTTATTTATAGAGTGCCTCCTACCTGCTGCAAATTGTGCTAAATGTGGCAGAACTGAGAAAAAGATCTTTAATAGAGTGTCTAACCAAGGCAGTCAGAGGAATATGAGAGCTTAACAGAGAATGATTTCTGGAGCCAGGTAGCCTGGCTTGTTAGGCACGCTTCATGTTATTATAACTGGAAAGTTGTAAAGAAAATGGTAAGGTGGTTTTCAAAATGAAATAAGACCATACCTGCATGGAAGCCTCAGGGAACAGAGTCTGGCACCTCTAGGTGGTCAAAAAACGAGATCTATTTAAACACAATCCAGTGTTGCTTATTGAAAGATAATGAGACGTTCCTTTAGTTCTTCAGAGGTTACTACTGAGACTTCAGTATTTCTATTTTTAATCCCTGAGCATCAATTTTTTCATCTGTGTGGTTCAGTTAGCTAATTCCAAGAGTGTATGATTCTCGTGATTATAACTATGAGCTATTTCTCTCTGGGAAATATACAATCAACTTCAGGAGGGGGGCGTCTAGGCTCAAAAGAGAATTCTGAGATAATTGACAGAATATAGAAATGGGATCTACAAATGTTAAGTTTCTGAGGTATTTTGAAGCCAAATAATATAAATCACTGTCACAAATGCACTGTGATTGAAAAGCTGAACCAAGAAGACCATGATGAACAATAGGGCGGCATGCAAGGTCAACCTTGTACTTTCCTAACTCTCTGCTTTCTACTTATAATCTTTTGATTTAAATGTTACGAGTTTTAGCTATGATCTTAAACTAACTCCTTCACAAGGAGAAAAAGCAAACAAAATCAAAATATAAACAAACAAAAACTATGAAGAAAAAATAAGTTCTTCCTGAGATTTCCATTGTTGACTGGTGCCCCTCAAAAAAAGGCATGAATTTTGGGGAAATTACCAGAGATATGATGAGCCTTTCTCATCATATTAAATCTATAACCTTAACCTAGTGAGGAGAAATAACAGATAGACTCAAATAGAGGGACATTTTATAAAATATCTAACCATTAGTCTTCCAAAGTGTCAAGATCATAAAAGACAAAGACAGAGAAACTGTCATAAACTGGAAGAGACTAAGGAGAGAGGATGACTAAATGTAATGTGGGATCCTAGATTGGATATTGAATCAGAAAGAGGGTACTAGTGGGAAAAAACGTCATTCATAGTGATGCACCAATGTTAATTGTTTAGTTTTGATAAATATACCACAGTTGTGTCAAATGTTAACCTTAGAGGAAGCTTGGCAAAGGGTACATACAGGAACATTCTATGTTATCTTTGCAACTCTTTTGTAAATTTAGAATTATTTCAAAATAAAATGTTTTAAAAATTGAAAAAAAAAGGCATGATGTTCATTCATTCAACAAGTATATATTGGTTAATTATTATGTGCTAGACATTGTTCCAGGTTCTAAAGGCACTGGGATGGACTAGATAATCATTGCTCCTGATATATGAATCTTGATCCAGTAAGGATGAGAGAGACCCATGAACAACTACAATACAGTGTAATAAATGCTTTGAAGAAAGAAATCAAAAATGGTCTGAGAAAACGAAGGAAAAAGTTTGTCTGGATCAGCTAATTCTCAGTCAGGGTTGATTTTTTGCCTCCCCAGCGATATTTGATAATCCAAGGACACATATTTAGTTGTCACAACTGAGCGACAGGTATGCTATTGTCATCCAGTGGGTGAAGGCCAGGACAGCCTCTCATTTCAAAGAATTGTTCATTCCAAAATGTTACTAGTATCAAGGTGGGAAAACCTTGACCTACTTATAAGGGGTTGAGGAAGACTCCTAGAGGAAGTGGTGTTTCATTTGAGAGTTGAACGATGAGTAGGTGTTAACGCTCTATTGAAGTCAGTAGGAAGGAATTTGTTGATGACCTGAGTAGGGCATAGTTGGAAATGATTTGAGGAGTGAGTGGGAAGTGAGATTATGGAGAACCAGAAAAATTTCTTTTTAAAAAGCTTGACTGGGAAGGGAACAGATAGTGTAGAAACTGGAGTAGGGTGGGATGATCCCAATGCATAATTCTATTTTGTTTCGTTTGGTTTTAAGATGGACTGGATTCGAGCATGCACAGTGCTAATGAGAAAGAACAAGTGGGGGAGGAGATATTAAAAACACAGAGGGGCAGAAGGAAAAGTAAGAGAGTAAGGTGTTCACGTACTGTATGATTGCATTGACAGGAAATGTCTAAAATAGGTGAATCTCTAGATGTGGAAAGTAGATTAGTGGTTACTCAGGGCTAGGATGGGGAAGGGAGTTGGGGTAATGGAAAGTGACTACTAACAGGTATGTTTTGGCGGGGGGGTGGGGAGTGAAAATTCTCTAGAATTCATTGTGTTGGTCATTGCTCACTGTGCAAAGATGCTAAAAAACCAACACATTGTAGGCTTTAAATATGTTTGTTACATGGTATGCAGATTAAATTTTAATAACAATACTACTACAAATAGAGTGAGAAAGCAGGGGTAGAGAGGATGAATTGATCATAGAAGAGGAGTGATGGTTTTTCATTAGAGGAGAAGAAGCTGTGAAGTGACAGTAAAGGAAGGGAAGATCCCTCTTGTTTAGGTGAAGACTAAGCCTTAAGGCGGCAGGCAGCTGAGGAAGTCGGATGTCTTTTTTTTTGTTTGTGAAGTGATTATATAGAATTGAAGATTACAGAGTGGATAAAGAGGTGGTAAGTTAGAAGATTTGAGAAGAGTGCATGGATTTAGAAATAATTGGTGCTACAAAGAATAGAAATTGATGAATAAGGAATTGAACATCTTTCCAGGAAGTGCTGACAGACTAATTAAATTTGGAGACCATGGTTTTATAGTGGCCATAACCCAGCAGGCCATGTTACCTCCACCTTCAGACCTCGTTATTTAAAGAACAGTCAGTAGCAGTGGATAACTCAGTGTCAAGGCCCCCGCAGGCCAGCACCAAGGGAGAACAGTGGGAGGGCCATGCTGAGAACATGGCAAGAGCAAGGTGGAAGGGTCACCCACAAGTATGAACTGTACAGGGAAGAAAGTGTGACGCAAGAGGGCTGACATTTGCAGAGCAGGCCACTGTCTTAGGGCATATCCAATATCGGCAGCAGCACCTATAATCAAAGTAGTTCAGATGTATATTATGCATTACAATCACAAAATATGTCTGCAAACTTTATTTTGTCTTACCTAATGTGATGTAACAAAATATTTAAACTGTGGGGCTTATAAATAACAGAAATTTATTTCTTACAGTTCTGGAGGCTGGAAAGTTCAAAATAAAGGTGCTGGCAGATTCAGTGTGGGGTGAGGGCCTGTTTGCTGGTTTATAGATGACAGCTTCTCACTGAATTATCATACTGTGGAAGTGGAAAGGTGGATTTCTGGGGCCTCTTTTGTAACAGCACTAATTCCAGTCCTCATGGACACACACCCCCGGAAAGGGCTCCCTTCTCTTTTCACCCAGAACCTACCCCCATCCCCAAGCTGCAAACCACAGTTCAAAGGAAGCCAGCAATCCTCCCACAAAAGCCAGGGAAACACACAACTTATACTTTTTTGTAGAATTAAACAAAGTTTCATAAGACTAAAAAAAAAAAATGATTGTCACCTAATCATTCCACTAATGGTCTCACCTCCTGATAACACCACGCTGGTGATCAGATTTCAACATCTGATATTTGGGTGGACACAAACATTCGACCACAGCAAGTGATGTTTGTTATATTTTATGAATATCTTTGCTTATGCATATAATCGTAAAACACAAAAGAGGGCTTTCTTTATCCTTATGTATATACTCTCTTAACACACAACACATACAATCTTGTTCACAACAGGCACTTAATAAAGAAAACATAGCCAGGTGCAGGGGCTCACACCTGGAATCCTAGCTCTCTGGGAGGCTGAGGTGGGTGGATTGCCTGAGCTCATGGGTTCGAGGCTAACCTGAGTCAGAGCAAGACTCAGTCTCTAAAAACAGGCAGACGTTGTGGTGGGTGCCTATAATCCCAGCTACTGGGAAGGCTGAGGCAAGAGTATCACTTGAGCCCAAGAGTCTGAGGTTGCTGTGAGCTATGACATTACAGCACTCTACTGAAAGGGATAAAGTGAGACTCCGTCTCAAAAAATAATAATAATAATAAAAAAAATAAACAGGGGGTGTTGCCTGTGGCTCATTGAGTAGGGCGCCGGCCCCATATACCAAAGATGGTGGGTTCAAACCCGGCCTTGGCTGAACTGCAAAAAAAAGAAAAACAGCTGGGCATTGTGGCGGGCACCTCTAGTACCAGCTACTCGGGAGGCTGAGGCAAGAGAATCACCTAAGCCTAAGAGTTGGAGGTTGCTGTGAGCTGTGAGACGCCACGGTACTCTTCCAAGGGCGATAAAGTGAAGCTCTGTCTCCTCAAAAAATAATAATAATAATAAAAATAAATAAATAAATAAATAAATAAATAAATAAATAAATAAATAAATGAAACACGACAGTGTTGCTGAGCAGAGATGGCTTAAATAAATGAGAATTTGGCATCATGTAAGTAGCAGTTATATCTCTTCAAGTTGCGTGGATTAGGGCGAGTTATTTAGCCACTCGGTTTTGATTTCTTACTCTTTACAACACGTTCGTCACCTATCCTGATTTCAGTTTCTTCATGGATGTTCCCGGGATGGATTGGTTTTCAAAGACTAGGATGCTTTTCCATCATCCTCTCCAGCTGCCACCTTACCACGTGGTTCAGTCCCTCTGCTTCAGGACATAGAATTTGGTCCTCCTTGTTCTCCATGTTTTCTTTTAAAGCAAAAGTAATTATCCTACCACTTGTTACTTAAACTAAATAACAATGTTATTTTTAACTAAAAGGAATTGCTATACAGGGTTAAGATGTAGGTCAAGTGAATGAGACTCAGCCCAGCACCGTGCATCAGGGTCCCTGCAAAGCCATGCTCTCTCTGTGGCAATTGACATGCGGGTGTCCTCAGCCCGTGACCAGGCCTCCAATATGGAGACAAGAAAGGGGAATCAGAAGCTGGAGCTCTGCTGGTGATATGTTAGACTATACATCCTGATCCCTCATTTTCTTATCTGTTTCCTTTTCTGTAGACACGGAAATAACTCATTCAACATAAACCAAGGCCTTCATTGGTGAGTCAAAACGTGCTGTCACTGCTATTTCCATCAAGGGAAAACAAGATAAGGGTGGTAAATTCCACTGTGGGCAGGATTTTGGAAGCAAGGAAAGGAAGGGGTTTAGTTTCAGATATGAGGATATCAGTTGGCATTCCAAGCAGGCAAGTTTGGTCTCTAATAGGAAGCCAAGAGGAAGTGTAGCAACCAAAGGGAGCAGAGTGAACAAGAATAAAATGCCACTATTTATCGTCTTTTATAGAGATTGCTTTTCACTAAAAACTAGAGTTATTTCCTTGGTTATAAAGGCCCACTTTTCGGGCAATAGGATAGATACGTCTTCCTCACCATTTGAGATGACTAACGGTAGGCTTTTGTGTCTGTCTGCCTGTGTGTGTATGCGTGTGGGCTATAAAGCTGAAAGAGCCCTCATGGAATCCAGTATGTGAAAGCACTTTGTAAAAGGTAAAGCATTATAAACTTGCAAAGGATTTTTTTAATTGAATTAAATCTTCCATACACATTCTTCTTCACTTTATACCATCTTCCCTGTCCCTTTGCTTGGCTAATTGTCATACTCTCTCATGTGTTAACTAATAATAGCTAGAAGTAATGATCAATTTTTGGAGTGCCTGGATATATGTTCTCATATTTACTTAATTATAGTTACTATTCCCTTAAAATAATGAAAGTAACAAATTCTCATTATAAACATTGGAAAAATACAGAAAATAATGAAGAAAATAAAATTAGCTGTCATCCTTCCACATCAAGATAATCATTTGTATGACATTCCTTTTGGCTATTTTAATATAGACACTATGATATAAAACACGTATATTTCACACATTGTGATCATCTTGCATATTACTTTTGAATGTTGCTTTTTTATTTAAGATTACATGGAGATAATTTTATTTTGTGACCATAGATTCTTCAAAGCAATAGCTTCATGAGAGTTCATTATGTGAAGACAATCTTAAAGCTAATTCTCAAAGAAAATATCTTTACTGTTATCAATTTTCCCCATTCTTTTTAAAGTTAATTGACCTATTTTATCATAAATTTTTCATTTTGTTTTGTTTCCTTAAATTTCTACTTATCTTTTTGGGATCATGCCTAAGAAAGGTTTTATAAATTGATGGATTGTCAATACATCTACCTGTTTAGTAGAACACTCTTGGAGGTACAGAAGACTTAATAAGGAATGTGAAACTTTAGACATTTGGCCAAAAGCAGTGGTGAGGAGAATGTGTGGTAATAAACGTCTCCCATACTGATCAAGTCATATCCTATCTGCTAAAGATAGCATGTTATTCTTTCTTAGCATAATCCAAGTGTTCCTGACTTAATTGAAAATTTTATATGTGGTCTTCAATAACCCTGTATTTGCTTATTATAGTTTCAAGTCTTCTCAACTTACTAATTCACTTTGGATAAGTTATTATGGGACCTGACTATATATCAACACACTAATTGCACCATCTTCTCCTTTCTACGACATTCAATCCTTCCACTACGGGGAACATATGAACTTGCATTATTTACTATTTATAGCTTGCACTATATACTTTCAGTCTTATGGCTCCTAAAGGTGATAGAATGTGTTACTTGTTTATTATAATTGCCTCTGGCTAGGTTTTGAAGCTACATATCAACAGCATAAATACTATTTTGAGAGTATCTCTTTGAGTATTATATCTGGATTTTGGTATTAGGCCGAAGATTTTCAGCTGTCCAAGGTTAAAGATCTTAACCTCTCCCCCCACGTGCCCCTGAAGTACGCATCTTTCCCACACATACCTTGTTTGATATAGCATAAGCCTAAGTAACTAAAGATGGGAGAAAATGAGAATATTGGCATTCTTGACCTATTATTTATTTAAGATGACTCTTAAGATTTAAGATGACCAAGGGAGCTGTTACAATTGACTAACATTTTCCCTTCTTCCAGGCTTGGTTGGTTTTGACACTGAACTCAGTGGACTAGTCATGCTTTACTTATCCATGCAGAGATAAAGCATGATTAAAATGATGGAGGGAGGCTCGGTGCCTGTGACTCAGCGGGCTAAGGTGCCAGCCATGTACACCTGAGCTGGCGGGTTTGAATCCAGCCTGGGCCCGCCAAACAACAATGATGGCTGCAACCAAAAAATGGCCGGGCGTTGTGGCGGATGCCTGCAGTCCCAGCTACTTGGGAGGCGGAGGCAAGAGACTCGCTTAAGCCCAGGAATTGGAGGTTGCTGTGAGCTGTGATGCCATGGCACTCTATCCAGGGTGACAGCTTAAGGCTCTGTCTCAAAAAAAAAAAATGATGGAGGGAGAGGGGCTATTTGTATCTCAAACATGACAGTAGTGATGGGCTCACCATGAGATATCTTGCACTAAATAATGATTTCAATATTGTTTCTCTAATGTCTCAAATAGAACTCTGTCTTATGTTTCACAATTGCATTAGCTCAGTAGATTTATCTTTCAGAATTCTGTTTTAGTTTTGTCAGTTACAATGGCTTTTCTATGATGAGTCATTGGATTGCTGCATAAGGATGTACTTGGCTGAAGTTGGGACAGCACAGTGCTCAAATGGGCCAGCACCTCATTGTAATTTTATACGTACAGACCGGCTTTTTTTACCTTTTCTTGGCCATTTGAATTCTACTATCTGCTCATCTCTCCAAATTTGATTCTGTGATCCCTGGTGTTTATGCCTCCTCTAGTTTTGATAACTCAGCACCTGTTTCAGTTCTTAGAATATGGCAGGATCACAAAGTGCAGTCAAGCTGAGACTGGGGAGACATTATCACATTTTCCACCCAGATTAATAACAGAAGGACTTAAGAGAACCATGCAAGTCTGATCCATGGCATGAAAAAGAAATGGATTCAGGCTACAGTCAGACAATGAATTGAAGTGCAACATGTGACAGATCTGAGCAAGGTTATGCATGAGTGGTTGGGTGAAAATGAAATCTAAACCTATAGGATAAAGAAGTAAATATGTTGAAATAAGGAACCACCCAGGGGGAAGGTTTAAATCCCTATTCTTAGGCCATTTTTGCTGTGGTGTAACAACCTGCAAATTTTAATTTCTCTTGCTCCATACAAGTCCTCAGCTGGTATTTAAGGTGCATCATTTTGAAACTGGTGTCTGTCAATCCTAAGCCTACTATTTCCACTTTGATTTAATAGCAGGATCAAGTCAACCCCATGGTTCAAGTAGAAGATAGAAGGCAGTGGCAACCCCTGTCTCTCAAACTGGTCTGACTAAAGCTTGGCCAATGTTTTAGCTTTCTAAGTTTGAATGAAAAATCTCTCTAAGTTTGAAAGGCTATTCCTGGCTTGGTTGCTGCAGATGCAATGGGTCAGAGTTCTATTGTCACATATAGTCTGGCTGTTGTCTGTTTACTCAGATTCTAGAGTCTAACATATACATGTTTTAAATTCTTATCAGTCAATTTTGGTGGCTTCGTATCTTAGTATGAATCAGTGTCAGTTAAACTACCTCAATGCTAGGGACAATATCTCTCTTGAAAGAATTTATAATCCAGTTGTGGGAATAAATATTACATGGAAAGTATCACATGGTAGGTATCACAAACAAAATGCTTTTAGAATCTAAGTATGGGTTATCATACCTGGTTTTGTTGATAAGATAAACTAAAATGGCCTTCACAAAGGAGAAGCATTTTATTTGATTCTTAAAGAATATGAGAACAGCTCTTTAAAATAGGGTGGGGAGAAGTTTCTCTTCAAGTCCTTTGCCCACCCAGAGATGGGATCACTTGTTCTTTTCTTGCTAATACGTTTCAGTTCTCTGTGGATTCTGGTTATTAAACCTTTGTTGGAGGTATAACCTGCAAATATTTTCTCCCATTCTGAGGACGGTCTGCTTGCTATACTTACTATGTTCTGGGCTGTGCAGAAGCTTTTTAGTTTGATCAGGTCCCAGTAGTGTATTTCAGATACTGCTTCAATTGCCTGGAGAGTCCTCCTCATAAAATATTCACCCAAGCCGATTCTTTCAAGAGTTTTCCCTGCACTTTCTTCTAGAATTTTTATAGTTTCATGTCTTAAGTTTAAGTCTTTAATCCAGTGAGAATCTATCTTAGTTAATGGTGAAAGATGTGGGTCCAGTTTCAGTCTTCTACAGGTCACCAGCCATTTCATCCAGCACCATTTATTAAATAGGGAGTCTTTTCCCCACTGAATGTTTTTAATTGGCTTGTCAAAGATCAAATAACAATAAGGAGCTGGATACATCTCTTGGTTCTTTATTCTCTTCCAAACATCTACCTCTCTGTTTTTGTGCCAGAACCATGCTGTTTTGATCACTATCAATTTATAGTAGAGTCTCAGGTCTGGTAGCATGATTCCTCCTGCTTTGTTTTTATTTCTGAGTAATGTCTTGGCTATTCAAGGTTTTTTCTGATTCCATATAAAACGAAATATTATTTTTTCAAGATCTTTAAAATATGATAATGAAACTTTAATAGGAATTGCAATTAAAGTATATATTGCTTTGGGTAATATAGACATTTTAACAATGTTGATTCTTCCCAGCCATGAGCATGGTATGTTTTTCCATTTGTTAACATTTTCAGCTATTTCTTTTCTTAAAGTTTTATAGTGCTCTTTATAGAGATCTTTCACATCTTTTGTTAGGTAACTCCCAAATATTTCATCTCCTTTGGCACTACTGTGAAAGGTATAGAGTCCTTGACTGATTTTTCAGCTTGGCTATTGTTGGTATATATAAAGGCTACAGATTTATGGATATTGACTTTATAGCCTGAGACATTGCTGTATTACTCGATCAATTCTAAAAGTCTTGTAGTAGAACCCCTGGTGTTTTCCAGATATACAATCGTATTGACTGCGAATAGTGAAAGTTTGATCTCTTCTGACCTTCTATGTGGATACCCTTGATTGCCTTTTCTTCCCTAATTGCAATGGCTAAAACTTCCATTACAAGTTTAAAGAGCAGTGGAGATAAAGGGCAACCTTTCCTGGTTCCTGATCTAAGTAGAAATGATTTCAATTTAACTCCATGCAATACGATATTGGCTGTGGGTTTGCTGTAAATGGCCTCTATTAGTTTAAGAAATGTCCCTTCTATACCAATTTTCTTAAGTGTTCTGATCATGAAGGATCCTGGATATTGTCAAAAGCTTTTTTGGCATCAATTGAGAGAATCATATGGTCTTTATTTTTTAATTTGTTTAT
>CAUYRH010053846.1:0-12087 GCA_963574655.1 Perodicticus potto | reverse complement strand
GTTTGGTTCAAGCTTTGTGAACTGCTGAGTCATGAACAAACATAAAGAAACTAGTTTGAGAAATGTCCCACCTATGCCAAAACTCTTCAGTGTTCTAATTAGAAAAGGATGCTGGATTTTATCAAATGCTTTTTCTGCATCTATTGAGAGGATCATACAGGTTTTGTTTTTGTTTCTGTTGATATGATGAATAATGTTTATGGATTTACGTATATTAAACCAACCTTGCATCCATGGGATGAAATCTACTTGATCATGATATATGACTTTTTTAATGATAAGCTGTAATCTATTGGCTAGAATTTTGTTGAGAATTTTTGCATCTATATTCATGAGTGAAATTGGTCTAAAGTTCTCCTTTTTAGTTGGATCTTTTCCTGGTTTTGGTATCAGGGTGATGTTTGCTTCATAGAATATGTTGGGGAAGATTCCTTCCTCCTCAATTTTTTGAAATAAGTTCCACAGTATGGGAATAAGCTCTTCTTTGAAGGTTTGATAGAATTCTGGTATGAAGCCATCTGGAACAGGGCATTTTTTTGTTGGGAGATTTTTTATTGTTTCTTTGATCTCAGTGATTGAAACTGGTCTGTTCAGGAGATCTATTTCATCTGGGCTAAGTCTAGGGAGAGAGTGTGATTACAAATATTGATCCATCTCCTTCACATTGTCAAATTTCTGGGCATAAAGTTTCTTATAGTATTCAGAGATAATCCCTTGATCTCTGTGGCATCCATTGCTATTTCCCCTTTATCATTTCTGATTGAGGTTACTAGAGATTTTACTTTTTTATTTCTAGTTAGTCTGGCCAAAGGTTTATCTATTTTATTTATTTTTTCAAAAAACCAACTCCTTGCTTCATTAATTTTCTGGATGAATCTTTTGTTTTCAGTTTCATTAATCTCTGATTTAATTTTGGATATTTCTTTTCTTCTGTTGGGTTTAGACTTAGATTGTTCTTCTTTTTCCAATTCCATAAGATGGCTTGTGAGTTTGTTAATGTGCTCTCTTTCTGTTTTTCGAATATAGGCTTCTAAAGTGATAAATTTTCCTCTCAGGATTGCTTTTGTTGTATCCCACAGGTTTTGGTAGCTTGTGTCTTCATTGTTGTTATAATCAAGGAAGTTAATTATTTCCTTTTTTATTTCTTCCTGCACCCAACTGTCATTCAGTATAAGATTGTTTAACTTCCATGCCTTTTGTGTGAGATTGAAAGTTTTTGTTGGAGTTGAATTCCACTTTTAGTACCTTGCGGTCTGAGAAGATGCACAATTAAAAGAATCAATTCTTTTGATTCTGTTGAGGTTTGTTTTGTGTCCTAGGATATGATCAATTTTGGAGAGTGTTCCATGGGATGGTGAGAAGAATGTATATTCTTTATCTTTGGGATGGAATGTTCTATATATGTCTATCAAGCACAGTTGTTCTAGGGTCTCACTTAAATCTCAAACATCTTTGTTTAATTTCTGTTTAGAGAATCAGTCCAGCTCTGAAAGAGGGGTATTAAAGTGCCCTGTTATCAGATATCATATTGCTCAGACTAAGCAAGGGCTGTTTCAAGAATCTGGGAGAATTTAAATTGGGTGCATAAATATTTAGAATTGAAATGTCTTCTTGTTGTATTTTTCCCTTGACCAATACGAAGTGACTATCATTGTCTTTTTTGACTTTAGTTGCTTTAAATCCACATATATCTGAAAATAAGATTGCAACCCCTCTTTTCTTCTGAATTCCGTTTGCCTGAGAAATTGACTTCCAACCCTTAACTCTGAGTTTTAATTTGTCTTTTGATGTGAGGTGTGTTTCCTGCAGACTGTAAATAGATGGTTTGTGTTTTTTAATCCAATCAGCCAATCCATGCCTCTTCAGTGGGGAATTCAAGCCATTGAAATTTACTGAGATAATTGATAAGTGTGGTAATATTCTATTCATCTTATTTTGTGAAAGTCCATTGCTTAGTTTTATCTTTTGCATCATTGTGGAAGCTAGGTTCTGTCTTTTAATTTCTGGGTGTTTACTTTGTTGAAGGTTCATTGGGATGTTCAGTGTGTAGGACAGGTTGAAATATTTCCTGTAAAGCTGGTCTTGTTGTGGCAAATTTCCTCAATGTTTGCATATCAGTAAAAGATTTGATTTCTCCTTCAATTTTAAAACTTAGCTTGGCGAGTTATAGAATTCTGGGCTAGAGATTGTACTGTTTAAGTAGATTAAAGGTAGATGACCATTGTCTTCTGGCTTGAAGAGTTTCATTAGAGAAGTCCACAGTCACCCTGATATATTTGCCTCTATGGGTCAGTTGGCGCTTAATCTTGGCAGATTGCAAAATATTTTCTTTGGTCCTGACTTTAGATAGATTCATCACAATATTTCTTGTGGAAGCTCTATTTGTGTTGAGGCAACCAGGGGACCGATATCCCTCTGAAATGAGTATGTCAGAATCTTTGGTGATATTTGGGAAATTTTCATTTATAATATTCTCTAGAAAGGCTTCCATTCTTCTGGGGCATTCTTCTTCCTCTTCTGGGTTACCTATAACTCGTATGTTTGAACATTTCATAAAGTCTCATAATTCTGTCAGTCAACATTCTGCTTTCTCTCTCTTCTTTCCTTCTTCCTTAACTATCTGAGTTATCTCAAGAGCATTATCCTCTATATGTGAGATTCTTTCTTCTGCATGATCTAATCTATTGTTGATACTTTCTATTGCATCTTTAAGTTCCCTAATTGACTGCTTCAGTTACTTCAGCTCTGCTATATCCTTTCTATATTCTTCATATCATTTATCTCTTATTTGATTCTGTTTTTGGATTTCCTTTTGGTTATTTTCCACTTTCTCAGCAATTTCCTTCATTTTTTTTTATTGTTTTCCACTGTCTCAGCAATTTCCTTCATTGTTTTCATCATCTGTATTTTGAATTCACCTTCTGTCATTTCTAACATTTTTTTATAGGTGGAATCCTCTGCAGTAGCTACTTCACGGTCCCTTGAAGGGGTTGCTCTGGACTGGTATTTCATGTTGCCAGGATTTTTCTGCTGATTCTTCTTCATGAGTGTTTTCTTGTATCTGTTTCCTTGCCCTAATTTTTCTTTCACTTACTCTTGCTCTTTAAGTTACTGTACCTCTGGCCTAAAGTTTTAATGAGTCCTTTTGGTACGGGACCAGAAGGATGAGAAGATTGAAGAGCAAGAAGGGAAAAAAGATTTTAAAAAGAAAGAAAAAAGAGAAAGAAGAGGGGGTGAGTAAAAGGAAATATTGACAAAAAGAAGAAAGACACCGAAAGAAGGAAACAGGAGTAATACAGGTATATAGTAGGGTACTTTGACCCAACCTAAAAAACGCCCCACCTCTAGGGGTGCTGGGTTGGGTGGTTCCCTTGAAGTCAGCCACTCTTTGCCAGCCTGATCTATGCTTCCACCAGGTAGAAAGGAAAGACAAAAATACTATAAATCAAACCAAAACAAACAAAAACCCTTATGGGATAAAATTGGGGGGAAAAAATAGGAGGGGCAGAAACACTAGCAAAAATGAAGTTCTAATTGTTAAAGAAGGCAAAAATGAAAGATTGTATTTAAACTAGAATAGTGAAGAAAGAAAAGGGAAAAAAAGGAAAAATGTTGAAATTTAGGAGGAAAACACCCAAAAAAAACAAAAACCTCAAATCCTAAAAAACAAAACAATATGTATATCTTGCTGAATATAGTCCAGGCAACAGGTGATCTTCTGAGGTATGAGATGTTAATCACAATGTTGATACAGCTGTACAAGATGGAGACTGGAGGCCTCTACTGACTTCTCAGACCCTGCAGGCTTAGGAACCCAAGTGTCTCCTCGCCCTGCTTAAAAGACACTCCAAACTATGAATCTTGGCTAAGCAGAAGCTTTCCAAGGAAAGCACTTATTCCTGGGATCTCTCCTAGCGTGGCTGCCTGCTTATCCAGTGTGCCAAAACTGGTCTCACTCCATGCCCCTGAGGGCCAAGGCTATAATCTGCCAAACAGTTAGATCTCTGATTTTCCTTCAGCATTTTAGTCCCCACCTTTGGGCAGCTCAGTCACTAGATTACTCACCCAAGGTCTCCTGGCCAATCCCGTGCTGCGATCCACAGGGGAAGCTCCCCCACAGTGGCTGTGCGGGCAGCCCACAGCTGAAGGATATTAGCTCCTTTCTGGCTCAGCAGCTCAGTCCAAAGCTATCTATGACAAACCCACAGCTAATATTTTACTGAATGGAGTTAAACTGAAAGCTTTTCCACTTAGAACTGGAACCAGACAAGGTTGTCCTCTGTCACCATTACTATTCAACGTAGTGCTGGAAGTGCTAGCCAATACAATTAGGCAAGACAAGGAAATAAAGGGCATCCAAATGGGAGCAGAGGAGGTCAATGTAGTGCTGGAAGTTCTAGTCAATACAATTAGGCAAGACAAGAAAATAAAGAACATCCAAATGGGAGCAGAGGAGATCAAACTCTCCCTCTTTGCTGATGATATGATCTTATACTAGGAGAACACCAAAGACTCAACCACAAGACTCTTGGAAGTCATCAAAAAATACAGTAAGGTCTCAGGACATAAAATCAATATCCACAAGTCAGTTGCCTTTGTATACACCAGTAACAACCAAGATGAGAGGCTAATTAAGGACACAACTCCCTTCACCACAGGAAGAAAGAAAATGAAGCCCCCAAGAAAATAAAATACCTAGGAATATACCTAACAAAAGAGGTGAAGGACCTCTATAAAGAAAATTATGAAACCCTAAGAAAGGAAATAGCAGAGGACTTTAACAAATGGAAGAACATATCATACTCATGGCTGGGAAGAATCAACATTTTTAAAATGCCTGTACTTCCCAGAGCAAACTACCAATTCAACACCATCCCTATCAAAATACCAACATCCTATTTTCAAGACTTGGAAAAAGTGATTTTGCGTTGTGTATGGAACCAGAAAAAAACCCATATAGCTAAGGAAGTTCTTAGTAATAAAAATAAAGCCTGGGGCATCAGCATACCAGATTTTAGGCTATACTACAAGGCCATAATGGTCAAGACAGCATGGTACTGGCACAATAATAGAGACATAGACATTTGGAATGGAATAAAAAAAACAAGAAATGAAATCAACAACTTATAACCGCCTAATCTTTGATAACCCAAACAAGAACATACACTGGGGGAAAGAGTCCCTATTCAATAAATGGTGCTGGGAGAACTAGATATCCACATGTAAAAGACTGAAATTGCCCCTGCACCTTTCTCCACTCACAAAAATTGATTCAAGATGGATAAGGGACGTAAATTTAAGGCATGAAATGATAAAAATCCTCAAAGAAAGCATAGGAAAAAACACTGAAAGATATCAGCCTGGGGAAAGACTTCAGCCTGAAGAAGACTGCCATGGCAATTGCAACAACAACAAAAATAAACAAATGGGATTTAATGTAACTGAAAAGCTTCTGTATAGCTAAGGAGACAACCAAAGCAAATAGACAACCTACCCAATGGGAAAGGATATTTGCATATTTTGAATCAGACAAAAGCTTAATAAATAGGATCTATACAGAACTTAAATTAGTCCACGTGAAAAAAGCCAACAATCCCATACATCAGTGGGGAAGAGAGATGAACAGAGCCTTCTCTAAAGAAGACAGACAAATGGCTAGCAAACATGAGAAAATGCTCATCATCCCTAATTGTTAGAGAAATACAAATTAAAACCACCCTGAGATATCATCTAACCCCAGTGAGAATGGCCCATATCACAAAATCTCAAAACTGCAGATGCTGGCACAGATATGGAGAGAAAGGGAACTTTTACACTGCTGGTGGAATTGCCAACTAATGCAACCTTTTTGGAAGTATGGAGAAACCTCAAAGAACTCAACCTAGACCTCCTGTTTGATCCTGCAATCCCATTACTGGGCATCTATCCAGAAGGAAAAAAAAAAAACTTTTATTATAAAGACACTTATTCTAGACTGTTTATTGCAGCTCAATTTACAATCACTAAAATGTGGAAACACCCCGTGGAAACACCTGCCTCTCAACCCAGGAATGGATTGGTAAGCTGTGGTATATGTATACCATGGAATACTATTCAGCCATTAAAAAAATGGAGATTTTGCAGCATTTATATTAACCTGGATGGAGGTGGAACACATTATTCTTAGTGAAGCATCACAGGAATGGAGAAGCATGAATCCTGTGTATTCAACTTTGATATGAGGACAATTAATGACACGGTGGGGGGTGGAGGAAGGGGAGAGCAGACAGAGAGAGAAGGAGGGAGGGGTGAGGGAAAGAAAAAAAAAGAAATTAAATAGTGACTAATTCTCACATAAATTGGATTTAGGCTATGTTAACCAGTTTGATGAAAATATTTCAAATTGTATATAAAACCAGCACATTGTACCCCATGATTGCATTAATGTACACAGCTATGATTTAATTTAAAAAAATGGATTTAATTTTGACCGAAGTACATGATTTGAACAATAATTTTTAATTCAACTTGTTCATATGTTGTTTAGGATATTGCATCCTCATTTATAAGTGAAATATGTTTGCAATTTCCTTTTATAATAATATATTTTTTCCATTCTACTTCATCTGGACTGAAAACCCTAGTGGTCAAGATAGCATGGTACTGGCACAAAAAAAGAGACACAGACATTTGGAGTGGGCATAGACATTTGGAATCAGTTTTGAAGTATTTCTTCTTTTTTTATTGTCTATAAGATCTGCTTGATCTGTTTTTTGAAATTATCTTCTATTTTTATTTATAAAAATAAATATTCTCTATTTTTTTGAGACTTTGGAAAAAAAAAAAAGTTAACTGATGACTCCATACTAGTCAAAGCAGTCCATGATAGACATACTTTTACCTGACAATGTGAATATTACCTTTTCTGCATTATTATTATTGCTCAATATTTTGTTGCAGCACCATCATCTGATTTCTTTTCCAATTGTACTTATCTTCATTCGTTCTTCATGAGGTTTTTATTTCTAGTCTTAAACATCATTATTGTTATTTTAAAAAAACAACAGCATAAAGAAACGAAGAGAAACAAGGTGCAAACACCTGTTACACAACACTGTCCTATGTGCTCTCGTCCCGGGCTACCCCATGCAGTTGTTGGGCCAGCAGCACTGGCATTACCCATCAATCAGAATCTCCATTTTAACGAGCTCTCTGGCAAATCTGTATCACACTGTAGTTTCAGAAATGCTACCCTGCATGGGGGAGGGGGAACAGGGGATAAAATTTTTCTGTAAAGAGCCAGATAATAAATATAATACTTTAGGATTTGTGGGCCATGTCTCTGTTCAACTACTCACCTCTACCACCACAGCCCCCAAAGCATCCACAGATGGTAAGTAAATGAAACAGCATGACTGCATTCCAATCTTTATTTACAAAAACAAGGAGCTAGCAGGTTCACACCCAGCCTGGGCCTGCCAAACCATGGCAATTACAACCAAAAAATGACTGGGCATTGTGGTGGGTGCCGATAGTCCCAGCTACTTGGGAGGCTGAGGCAGGAGAATTGCTTGGGCCCAGGAGTTTGAGGTTGCTGTGAGCTGTGATGCCAGAGCACTCTACACAGGGCAACATAGTGAGACTTTGCCTGACAAAAAAAAAAGAAAAAAAAATAAGCAATGGGTCCTATCTTGTTGATCCCTGATGTACAGAAGGGGAGTATGAATACATGTATTTATCCTTCATTAATTCACCTATTTACTTCACCCATTTTTATCTAACACTATTTGCTGTGGATAAAACGTAAACAAGCAAACAAGTTGTTTTCCTTCAGATCATTTAAGAGGAAACTAAAGTCCTCCCTAGTATTTTTTACTTTAAGTTTTCTGTCTTTTTCTCTAGGGAAGAAATTTTCACTAAATGCCTAAAGGGTCCTATGGTTTTGACAAGTTTTAAAGAGCTCTATGAGGCAGACTGCTTGGCAAGAAATTCTAAAAGTGCCCAGAATTCCTTCCATGGTCATTATTCCCTCATATCCTCGTGGAGACTTAGTAGTTGGATTAACTACCATTTAGCACAGGGGGTTCTTAGACATGAGCAAACATCAGAATCCCCTAGAGGGCTTGTTGAAACAAGACTGCTAGATCCTACCCTTCAGTATTTTTATTCAGTAAGTTTAATAAACTGCCAGTGCTGCTGGTCTGAAGGCCACGCTTTGATGTAAAACCTCCCACTATCCTACACATTTCTGCTGTGAATACAGAATCTAATACTAATTCCTTCATGATTTTCCTGCTTTCTTCCCTGTGGTTCCTGTACGCCCTTAGGTGGGGCCTCATTCCTTATCTTGCTATGCTATCATTTGTTAACTCCCTCTATGCTATCAGGGAGTTAACAAATTCCCCCTGGAATCAAGAACTCCAACTTGGGTTTCGTCCCTCCTCTCCCATCAACCACTAATGTACTTTCTGTTGTTTGCCAGTGTCTTAATGTATTGCCCCTAGGTGAATTTATTTGGGGGGACACAACTCTGTCCTTCTCATTAGCATCATCCTTCTGAACTCACCCAGAACAGTACAGTAAGACCAGGTAGGAGGACCAAGATAGGACACTTAAGAGGTGCGTGACTTTTGAAGACAAGGAACAATAGAAAGCTTAGTGATTTCTATAAACTGTTAATGAACTTCTGGACAATATTATAAATTAGATCAATACTATTGATTTCTTCCTAACATCCACAGTAGTCTAGCACTTTGGCAAAAAGTGATGGCCCAAGTGGAGTGCCAGGAGAAAGAAGGGAAGCTTGAGGCAAGCTATCAAGGGGGAGGCAGGCTTGGAAGAGGACTCCAAGGACAAACTTACCTTTGACAAAGGAGTGCCCAGCACTGGCCAGCATCTCACCTGGGCACTAGGTTAGTACTTTCCCATTACTATTCTGCTACTTATAAACTTGATCAGGCTTATAAGAGCTGATCTTGGAACTCAACCACCATTTAGGGTCTTCTATTAAATAAAGTATTTTGATTATAGTCAACATAAACAATAAACATTTCAGACAGAAATAAGAAGTAATGCTGCAAAATTTATTTCAAATGAGGGGCCCCTGAAGGTCATTTTTCACCTGTATGACAAAGAACACACATAAGCTCACTGGCCTTTTATTCTTCTCCCTTTCTCTAACAGAAGGCCCTCTCTAGAACACAGTTCTAAAGGGCTGATCTGAGGGTCTTTCTATGAGCAATGATTGTAGCCAATCCACTTAAATGCTTTCCAGATAGCATTTCTAAAACTGGATCTCCAATTGAAGACATTTTTTCATCAGTCCAAAAGGAAAGAGGGGCTGAAATATGAAGAGCATTCTTTCTCCTGATGCACAATCAAGACATTAACCATTGCAAAATCCAATTCAATATATCCTCTAAGTCAAAGACCATCTCCAGGTTCTCTTCTCTCCAATCCATGAAAAAAAGAGAACAGGGATTTCCTCTCAGAGACACAATTCCTCAGGTGAAGCTGAGTATTTTTTTTTTAAGGGACTGGGAAACAGACATGGGCTAAGAAAGTCTGGGTACTGGCTACTGAAAGGCCTTCTTTCCTAAGTGGGATTTTTGATGTTTGTCAAGGCTCGAGCTCCAGCTGAAACTTTTCCCACAGTGGGAACATTTATAAGGCTTCTCTCCTGTGTGAACCCTTTGATGTCTATTAAAGTTTGATCTTTGAATAAAACTCTTCTCACAGATGGGGCATTTATAGGGTTTCTCTCCTGTATGGATTTTCTCATGGTGGCGCAATCCTGAGAAGTCACTAAAGCCTTTCCCACAGTAATCGCATTTACAGGGCTTCTCCCCCGTGTGAGTTCTCTGATGCTTCACAAAGTCTGAACTCCGCAGAAAGGCTTTTTTGCAGATGGGGCACTGAAAGTATGTCTCTCCAGTGTGAGTTCTTTGGTGAAAAACAAGCTGAGAATTCCTATAAAAGGTTTTCCCGCACTCCCTGCAGGTGGGGAGCTTCTGGGCCATGGGGGCTCTGGGCTGTCCTTTCTGGGAGGCTTCTCTCTTCTCCTCAAGCCACATGGTAGGCGGTTCTGGATGAGAATTAGGCAAATGCTGACCTAGTTGTTTCCCAGAATTCCTTTCTTGAGAGGAGAGTTGTCCCCCTGTCCCCTCATCCTGAAGGTTTTCTGGAGCCTCAGGGAGAGTCTCTCCTTCTCCAAAGCATCCTGGCTCATCCTCGCTGAAGAAGCCCCTCAAGGAAGCCTGGGAAGGTGCCCCTCCCGAGACCTGACAGGAGGCATCCACCGGCTCCTGGTCCCTGTGATTTTCCAAGTTTAGGTTCTCCTTGTCATTCTCTTGTCTACCTCCTAAAACACAAAAAAAGATTTGAGATGGTTCAATGAATGTTATGCCTTGATTTCTAATTCATATGTCAAAGACAGGGTCATCACAAAACATTTGTTCTTCTTACCAAGAGGGCATCAGTGAGTGAGGAAGAAAATTATCATCTAGCCTGAATGCCTAGACTCACCTCACTTACCGTGGCTTCAAGGCTAACTGGTTTAGCTGTAGAGCTGAGAATTTCTATACAACCCAGGAGGGCCCACAGAGTGCTTTTCCCCTAACCCCTCCATTAGTAAGTAGCATGCAATCAAAGGCCCAGGTAAAAAAAAGCATTTTATATGCAAGAACTACTTTTAAAATAATTAATTTTTACGTGATTATATGAAAGGTAAATATGCTCACTAAAAAAATTCTGAAGAGAAAGAAAAGTATCCAGAAGAAAACCAAATCAACCTCAATCTTACTACCCAGAGGCAACAACTTTGAGAATACATTTCCTTCTACTCTTTTTAATTAAACCCTACATGTTGCATGTATATGTTATTTTCCAACGTAATTGATATCATATTGCAATATAGCTCTATATCCAGCTATGTAGCATTTAAGTTCTAAATGGTATTGATCAATTCAACATTAAATAGATAATTTACTTAAGAATTCCCTTGCCAGGTGGTGCCTGTGGCTCAGTGGACAGGGCGCTGGCCCCATATACCGAGGATGGCGGTTTTGAACCCGGCCCTGGACAAACTGCAACAAAAAATAGCCGGGCGTTGTGGCGGGCGCCTGTAGTCCCAGCTACTCAGGAGGCTGAGACAAGAGAATCACCTAAGCACAGGGGTTGGAGGTTGCTGTGAGCTGTGACACCACAGCACTCTACCAAGGGCAACAAAGTGAAACTCTGTCTCAAAAAAAAAAAAAAAATCCCTTGCCGTACAAATCTAAGTTATTTATTGTGTTTTCACTATTATAACTAATGCTGTGATAAACACTTTTCTTCCTAAGTTTTCTTCATACATCTCTAATCAATACCTTAAATAGAAGCAGAATTACTGTGTCAACAGGCATAAATATTAGGGCTCTTGACAACTATTGGAAACCCAGTTTCCAGAGTGGCTCTGCCATCCCCTGGTACGTGAAACTGGGCAGATGTAAAAGGTGCGTATTTAATATTAAGTACTAAAGTCTATTCAATGCTTAAATATTGAATTTTTTAAAACATATATGCCATTTAGATAAGTGAAAAATGGTTTTTCTTTGTTTTAAATTTTAATTCATAAGTTATGAGAGGATGATCTTTTTCACATTTATGAGCTATTTTTCATCCAAAGGCTGCTGCTGCTCATTTTTTACTGGGAAAGTTTTTTTTTTCCTCACCAACTTGCTTTTAACTCTATGTTAATAAAACAAAACATTTGTCTCTCATGTTCATGAAAAATATTTTGTACCAATTCAGTTACCCTAATTTTGTTTGGGGTGATTTTCATACATGTGAGTTGTGTGTGTGGGGCGGGGGTTCCTTTTCAAATAGACTCAAGTCCAGCTCGGCGCCTGTGGCTCAACAGGCTAAGGCGCCAGCCATGTACACCTGAGCTGGCGGGTTCGAATCCAGCCTGGGCCCGCCAAACAACAGTGATGGCTGCAACCAAAAAATGGCTGGGCGTTGTGGCGGGTGCCTGTAGTCCCAGCTACTTGGGAGGTGGAGGCAGGAGACTCGCTTGAGCCCAGGAATTGGAGGTTGCTGTGAGCTGTGATGCCATGGCACTCTATCCAG
>CAUYRH010053843.1:0-12312 GCA_963574655.1 Perodicticus potto | reverse complement strand
CACCTTGAGTCTAAATTTATCTTTTAAGGTAAGATGAGATTCTTGTATGCAGTAGATATCTTGCCTCAGTTTTTGTGTCCTGTCAGCCAACCTATGCCTCTTTAGAGGACAGTTTAAACCATTCACATTAATTGAAAATATTGATAAATCTTTAGAACATCTAGTGGACATTTTTAATGCCTTCATCGCTGTGCAAGTTGAAATTTGATAAAAAGTTTTTGAATCAGTTTACTTTTGCAATGGAGGATTACGCTGGTCATTATGGAGGATAGGTCTGAGAATATCCTGGAGGGCTGGTTTAGTTATAGCAAATTTCTTCAACATGTGGATGTCATTAAAGTATTTAATTTCTCCATTATAAATGAAACTCAGTTTGGCTGGATACAGGATCCTGGGTTGAAAGTTCTTTTGTTTTAGGAGATTAAAAGTCAATGACCATTTTCTTCTAGCTTGAAAGGTTTGATCAGAGAGATCTGCAGTTATTCTAACATTCTTCCCCTTGTAGGTTAACGATTTCTTGCATCTGGTTGCTTTCAAAATTTTCTCCTTCATATTTACTTTCGTGAACTTAATTATGACGTGCCTGGGGGTTGTCTTGTTTGAGTTGAGTCATACTGGGGTTCTGAAACTGTCTGCTATCTGAATTTGAGAATCTCTTGGCATGTCTGGAAAGTTCTCTTTCATAATCTCTTGAATAAGAGACTCTGTGTCTTGTGAAGCCGCTTCATCGCTTTTGGGGATCCCTATGAGGCAAATATTGGTTTTCTTTGAATTATCCCCGAGCTGTCTGAGAGAGTGATCTGTGTTTGCCTTCCATTTCTCTTCCTCTTTGGATGTTTGAGAGTGTTGGAAAGCTGTGTCTTCCATGTCAGAAATCCTTTCTTCTGCTTGCTGCATTCTGTTACTGAGGGATTCTACTGCATTTCTCAGATTGTTAAGGGCTGCAACTTCTTGTCTCAATGTGTGAAAATCTTTGGTCATTGTGTCTTTGAATTCGTTGAATTCTTGAGACATCTTTTGGGTCATCTTCTGGATTATCTTGAAATTCTAATTCCATCTTTTCCTCCATTCCACTGATCTTATTTGCAATCCAGATTCTGAATTCGATTTCAGACATCTCAGCTATTTGCCTCTGCAGGGGATCTTGTGCTGTGTCTGCCTTGTCATTCCTTGGAGGAGTTGATCTACTCTGATTGTTCATACTGCCAGAGTTTTTCCGTTGATTCCATCCCATGATTGTTTTTCACTGTTGCGTCTGGCCATCCTCAGAGTTGAGAAGGTGTCTCTTGAAGATTAGACCCTGGCGGGACCACTGTATTGTTGCTGGAACTTTGTAGTGGGTGACCCTGTGTAGCTCTTCTGGGACTCCCCCAGCCAGGGAGTTCTGGCTGTGGGAGCAGCTCCAAAGTGTGGCACCCCTGGATCCATCAGCAGGGCGGGGGATGCTGCACATGGTTCTGGGAGTGCCAGGTGCAGGGCTGTGTGATCACCGGTGGAGTTCCTGGCCAAGGGTGGACCTACAGAGGCCTGGTGCTCACTGGTGGAGTCCCTGGCAGAGGGTCAACTTGCGGAGGCCCTGCAGGCTTGGGCGGAGGGTTGTGCAGTTGCTGGCAGAGTTCCTAGCCAGGGGAGTGCTTGCAGGGTCCTGTTGGTCACCAGCAGGGTTCCTGGCAGAAAGTGGGAGTGCAGGAGCCGGGCAAGCGCAGGGCACAGGTCTGCGTGATTGCCAGGGGAGTCCCTTGTTGGGGGTGGACCTGCGGAGGCCCTGTGGGTGCCAGGCACAGGCCTGCACAGTCACCGGGTGAATCCCTGGCCAGTGACAGGCTTCAGGGGCCTGGCAGTTGCCGGCGGAGTCCCTGATACAAGGCGGGACTGTGGAGGCCCTTCAAGTGCTGGGCACAGGGCCGTGCGGTTGTCCGGGAAGTTTTTGGCCAGGGGTGGGCCTGCAGAGGCCTGGCAGTTGCCGGTGGAGTCCCTGGCAGAAGGCTGGCTTGCGGAGGCCATGTGGGTGCAAAGCAGAGGCCCGCGCAGTCACTTGGAGTGTCCCTGATGGGGCACCTGGCAGTCGTGGGTGGAGTCCCTGACAGAAGGCAGACCTACAGAAGCCCAGCAAGTGTGGAGTGCAGGGCCAGTTGGTTGCCCGGGGAGTTCCTGGCCAGGGGTGAGCCTGCAGAGGCTTGGCAGTTGCCGGCGGAGTACCTGGCAGAAGGCTGGCCTGTGGAGGCCCTGTGGGTGCCTGGTGGAGGGCTGCTGTTGCCAGAAGTTTCCCTGGCCGAGGGCGGACCTACGGGGGCCTGGCGGTCATGGATGGAGTCCCTGGCAGAAGGCTGACCTGCGGAAGCTGGCAAGTGTGGGGCGCAGGACCAGGCAGTCGCCTGCAGATTCCCTGGCCGGAGGGAGGGAGGCTCGTAGTGGCGCCCCCAACCCCCGGAGTCTTTTCCCCATTGGGCCTATTATAATAACTTTCTCCCAGAAATAAACTGAAAGCATTCTTTAAAATTGTTTGCATATGCTTTTATTGCATAATATATGTCTGTGAAGAAAAAAAGAAACAGGTATCAATGGTTTTACCTTTAGTCAAGGAAATTGGGTGGTCATGAGAAAGGGGTGAGAGGAAGCCTTGTCACTGAATATTCCACATTGTGCCTTATGACTTTTAAACCGTGCAAAAGAATTGCTTGCTAAAATGTGAAATTAAAATTATTTTTTAAATGTTTAAATAAACATTTCAACATAGCATAATATTCTATTAAACAACAGGAAGGGATTTGTGATTTTGATCCCACAGGCTTCCTGGCCTTTCTTGCATGGGCTGAGGCTGCCTGCATGATAAGGCTGTCCTGCTGAAGACTGTAGAGATTGTAGCCATGGTAAAGTACCAAGCTATGGGACTGCTTCCTACGTAATGAAGTACAAAAACCCCTGGCCTGGCTGAGACCATGCTGTTTTCAGATACTTGGTCCCCTTGCCTCCCTAAGAACTATTTCTCAGACAGAAAATGAATCCTGAATTATTCCAAAATTGCAGCCACTGTTGCAGTTGGTCAAAAGCCCTGCTTTACGAGTGAAAAGCAGGGTGACTTAAGGCATAAAGAAGTAGGTTTATTGATGAAGAATTGAAGTAGGGAGGCATCAAGTAAAACCAGCATGCTGTGAAGCTGCAGAACAATTTACAAAATTGCCTAGAGAAGGGCACATGTTTGGCCTAACTCAGCGGTTCTCAACCTGTGTGTCGCGACCCACAGGAACTGTATTAAAGGGTCACAGCATTAGAAAGGTTGAGAACCACTGCTTTAGTGAAATTATTGCAAGACCAAGGAGTCTCTCCTCCTGGCACTCAAGCCAATCAATGGAGAAGTGGGTGAGAGATCACAGTTTCACTTTCATTTACAGAAAAGCCCACAATTCTGGAGAACAGCAAGGGTATCTCCTCAAAGAGCTATTTTGCTCTCCTGTTTTCCTTTGTTACTTTTATACTGTCACAGTGAAAGCATATATCAGCAATGTTATTAATCATCATAGTATAAATTAAACAGATTTCTTACAAAGTTACTCAACATCCCCTTGCCTTAAAGTGGTTATCTCTCCACAGCTTTTTTTCTCGAAATTAATAGTTAACACTTCATCAAGAACACAGAGTGCCCTATGTCCTTGACTGGTTAGTACCATGGAGTCCCATTTCCCAACTTATCTATGACAGCAGGCCTTGGAGGTGAATGAATAATCTCCAGATATTGGTGCATAGGCTCATTCTGCTTCACCAGGGACAGGCTAGCAGTGCCCTGTATGTCATGGTTATTTAGGAATACAGGGGTCACCATCAGAATAATTCTCAACTGGAGAACAGAGCATGTCATTTACTCGGGGACTATTGCAAATCATACCAGGTCCCCCACAATGACACCTGTTGAGATCCCCCAGTCACTCACAGGGAGCCAGAGAGCTTTCCTCCTGGTTGCTGCTTCCGCTCTTCCATTCCTGCTTTCCTTTGTCTCCACAGCATCCTCTGTGCTGAGACTAGATATGACCCTGAATGCTGGTGCATTCATTCCTCCTTTCATGGCACTGCCTTTTCACCAACTCGGACCTACTCCAGCACACAGACCCACCAGGGGGCAGTAGCCACCATCCCTCATGACAGCAGTGTTCCCTTGTGGGAGCCCCTTGGTGCTGTCTACTCTGCCCAAGACACCTCTGGTGGCAGGAGATGGTGCCTATGGCCCATATGGGGCTGGAACCTTCACTGTTATTCTCCAAGTCAAGTCAGAAGACGGCATGGGGCAGGTCCTCACCACCCAGACCTTTGTACTATCTCAGGCCTCCCTCAGCTGGAATGCTCCAGGGGCGTTCTGTGGGGTGCTCAGGATCCAGCACCCCTAATATTGGCAGCTCTTCCAGTGGAGATCACAATGCCTGACCAGTCATTTATGATGTCCCAGTCATTGGAGGTGCCCATGTCATTGGTGGTCCTATGTCATTGGCAGTGCCCCAACCAGCATTGAAGGCTGTGTCATGGGTCTTCACATGGCCCCCAAAATGTCCCAAGTGAACACTGAGGCACAGCCCAATGGAGTGTGCAGGGAGGGTGTCCTGCTATCCTTCTCATGTGATGACTCCTATAATGACAAGAGCGTCTGTGAGAACTACTGATGATGGCAGCATTTTAAATTGCTGGCCTAAAGACACTTTCCAATGAGACCTGATACCGAAGCTTTCCTCATGTCAGTGTCCTCAGGGGATGGCAGCTCACCTAGGAGAGCACATACACAGAGGAATGTGGGAGATCAGGAGGTCCTATTTAGGGATCCTGGCAAGATAGTCCTAAAGGCCATAAGCTACCCTCTGGGAAGGTGTTCTCAGCCACATTCATGTCACTCCAGTCATAACATCCTTCAGGTCATCATCTCAGTAGATTACCCCCCACCAGTGAGTCCAGCCAATCCTTATTTTTCAGTGATTTTCATGTCCTAGTTATAGAAGTCCAAAGTTCTGAAAGGGTTTCTGTAGTAATGCCAACTGTGGGGCCATACGAAGATTCTTCCCATTGAACTTTCACCCTCTACCATAGCACGTGAGTGTTGATACTTGGTGATAGGAAGGTGTCCTGAAGGCTGAGGAGCCCCTGCTCATGTGAGACAGGACAGGGACAGATGATAGGAAAACAGGTATAGGGCAGAGGGATGTATGTTGGGTCAGGCAGGTCAGCTTGGGATGGAGGGTGGGCCTGTAGGCTGTGTCTGATCACACTGGCTTACAGCCCGGTGCTTCAAACCCTGGCCTGGCTGAAGCCCACCATAATCCTGGATGAGGGCCTGTGGCAGACCGTGCAGGAATGGCAGCCTAAAACCAACTTTGACCAAATGATCTTCTATGAAATCGCAGAAAAGTGAGTCAGGGATCCTGGGCTCAGGGGCTGAGTGGTAAGATTAGTGTGGGTGTCAGGCAAGGCTGCTGTGGTGGCTGGTTGGTGCAAACTGTAGGGATGGGTTCCCATGAGCACAGGCCCTGCCCCTGCCCTGGGCCCTGGGCTCCCTCAGGAAGCTGCTTCCTTCACCTCCTAGGTGTGTCTGTCCTCTCCTCAAAGAAGCTCTAGCCTGACTCTGCCTGAGAGTGAAGACCATGGTGGGAATAGTCACCAGCACAGCAGAGTGGGTCTCACCTAGGTTGAGGGCTAAAGCAGGCTGGTGACTATCAACAGAACTGGGATCCACCCCTCCTCAGGAGAAGTGTCCAGATGTTGGTCACCTGCCATCCCAGCAGGGCATTGCATTGTGGAGGTTGATCTGGGGAAGCCAGTGCTTCAGACATCAATGGCTCTGACCTTGCCTCTGCTCCTTGGCAGTGCTCTGTGTTGAAACATACAAACAACCAACAACAGCCTTCAGAGGAAACAAATGCCGTCCTCTTAGCTCAGCCTCCATCCGTGCAACACCTCCTGGGCCATTGTCCCCCAGGTTTTCTTCAGAGCTCATAGACTCCACCTCAGGATTCCCTAGTGTCTTTTGTTTTAATCATATCCCTGGCCTACCTTCTGGGTGTCAGAGTGCTGTAGGACACTGGGTAGGGACAGGAGAGGCCTGGAGGAGGGGCCATGGTCAGGCCTGCCTGGGTCACAGATGCCTGGGTCAGCCAGCCTTGATGTAGGCCCTGCACATGCAAAGGAAGGAAGGGAATCCCTGAATCTGTGGTTCTGCCCCAGGGAGCAGCTCCCTGCTAGTATTGACCTGGCCAGGGCCTGGAGAGCTCCCCCAGGCCACCTCCTCTCCATTCCTTTAGTCATCCCCTCCCTGGTGCTGGGTCCTGAGGCCTGGCCTCCCTCTCAGCAAGTCCTGTGCCTCCTACCCCCCAGGTTTCTGGAGTTCGAGGCTGAGGAAGAGATGCAGCTTCAGCAGTTGCAGTGGATGAGGGGGTCTCAGTCCCTACTTCCACCAGCCCCACCGAGTTCTGTTCCTCAAACTCCATACCCTTGAGGTTGTCCAGCAGCCAGATGAGGCTTCCCACATTCCCTCAGAAGCTATAGGGGAGCAAAAGACAAAGGGGCAGGGAAGCCTCATCTGGCTTCATCTCCCCAACTTTTGTTCAAAAGGTTCATTTTTTCTTTACATTCAAATAGTCCACCATGGGTAGGGGGCGCTTAGCCACCCTTGGTCATGAACTGAGAATTGACCTGGTCACGTTTCATAGGTACTATCTCCCTAGTATCTCTAGACCCAACATACAACTTGCCTAGGGAGCAGGGGCTACTTGAGGAGGGTACCTAAATGTCAGTGGCCCCAAACTTGTTCCCACACAAGTCTATGGCCAATGTCTCCTCTCCTCCTGCACTGTCTCCTCCTGCACTGTCTCCTCTCAGGGTCCTGAAGTTCAGGTTGTCCTGCCCAATCCTAGACAGGATTCTTGTCCTCTGGAGTCCCACCCTCTTCTGTGTGGTGTCAGGGCTTAAAGGAGGCCCTGCCACACCATCCTCTTTCTCCCCGCCTTAGTGGTCCTTCCTAGGAAGGCTGGCACCAAGGGCCACCTGCCAGCACCCACACCTCTGCAGCCACCTGAGACCAAGGCACCCAAGGAGAACTTGCCTGAAGCTGTGAAGGAGTATATGGACATCATGGTTGAGCTGCTAAGACCTCCCTGGGAGGACCTGGGGGGACCTGGGGGAAACTGATGCACAACTAGAAGAAGGTGAATCAGAACCATCCCAGGATGAGGCTGGGACCTATCCAGACCTGGGACTCTTCATCTCCATTGACAAACTGTGCTCCCAGAAAGACTTCATTACCATGGTAGGAGACCTGGAGTACTGGGCTTTGGAGGATTCCAGGGAATGGCACTTCCAGACACTGGACATTATGTTCTGTCCATATGTGTGAATAGTGAGTATGTATGTGAGTGTTATTGTATATGTTACACCTGTCTGTGCCTGTATGAATTTGTTACCATGTGTGTGGGTGAATGTGGCTATATATCCATGCATGTTCCTGTATGTCTGTATGTCTCTGTGTGGTATGTGTTACTGTGTGTTGGTCTGCATGAATGAGTGTGTATGTGTGTGTGTGTGTGTGCAGCTGCTGGTTGTGATAATATAAAGCAACCCAGTGGTGTGCACTGGGATGTGATGTTCATTGCTTTCTGCATCTCCTCCATGTCCCCTTGGCTCAAGGTCCTGTCCTTCAAAGGACATTCATGCTCTCTGCCTTCTGCTCCCATGTGGAGGCCTTGATTCACCCTTGAATCAAGAAATGCTTTCTGCAGAAACAAACATGGATTCTTTGGCCCTAACCCAGGAGCTGGAGCAGGAGGAGGGGCTCACCCTTGACCAGGTGAACTGGAAGAGGGAGGGACACCTAGGGCAGGGAGGGCCAATCAGGGGAAGCAGAAGAATGAGGGAAACCAGGGAAGAGAGGAAGACTACAGCAGGTAGACCCAAGCACAAAAGTGTCACCCACTGTTGTCTTCCCCTGCTCTGCTGGGATGCAGAGCTTGCTGAGGGGAGGCAAGGGGGAGTGTGGACAGATACAGGGGCAGATCACTAGGAAGGAGGCCAGAGGACTAGAGAAAGCAGGAGGCCAAAGGTAGTGAGGCCCAGCAGGGTAGATAGCAGAGCTGCAATGTCTGTCTCTGACACCAAGCCAAGGGACCTGTCACCTTTCTTGCCTTCCTCCTAAATGCCATTCTCTCCACTGCCCATCCTCACAGCTGGTACAGAGCTAGTAAGTGCCAATTTTCCTTCTTGCAGCTGGTGGAGAAGCACCTCCTTGCCTTGAAGGAGGAACAGGGCCTGGGAGAAGCCCACAGTTGTCGTGAACCCTGGATGGAATCAAGTCTTTCAAAGTTAGCAGCTGGCCAAGGTACAAAGGGTGACAGGCATGGCCCTAGACTAGTTTGGTGTAGAAACCTTCCCAGTACAGATGGCTTCCCATGCCCCACAAGGACATGGCAGAATACATGCTGACCTGCCCAGGCCTAAGCACCCTACTCTCCTCTCTGGGCATCCAGAGTCCTCCAGGCTGAGGGCGGCCTGGCCAACCTCTCCTTTCCTGGGCCTCAGCCTCAACTCCCCTGGCCTGGGGACCAGGGATGCCTCAGATCTCCAAAGGGCCTCTCCTGTTAGGGAACATGATGAGGTTGTTTTTTCCTTGATATTTGGTTGAGTTCTTTATAGATTCTGGATACTAGTCACTTGTCAGATGTGTAGTTTGTGAATATTTTCTCTGATTCTGTGAGTTGTCTGTTGATTATTTCCTTCGCTGTGAGAAGCTTTTGAATTTAATTGAGTCCTATTTATTTATTTTTGTTGCTATAATTACCTTCGGGGGGGTCTTAGTATTAAATTCTTTGCCTAGGCTGTCTAAAAGTTTTTCCTACATTTTGTTCTAGAATTTTTATGTTTTCATGTTTTACATTTAAGCCTTTTATCCACCATGAATGAAGTTTTACATACGGTGAAATACAGGTTCTATTTCATGCTTCTGCATGTGGGCTATCCAGTTTTCCCAGCACCATTTATTGAATAGGACTTTCTTTCCCCAGTGTATATTTTTGTCTGCTTTGTCAAAAATCATTTATTTGTGCAACAGAGGAAGATGACAGACTAGAAACATCTCTTTACTAGCCACTTGGGATAAGGCAGGGGAAAGAAAACTCGCCCCCCCCCCCCCGACTGGGGGAACCCACTCAGGGACATCACTCTGGGGGTGCAGTGAAGCAGTGGTGAACTACTGGAGCCACTGAGGAGTTCTAGAGCTGAGGAGAGCCAGCACAGAAGGTGAGTGTTTGGGATTGGGTAGGGACCAGCTAGCCAGCCCACCCAGAATGACTGGAGATAGGAAAGAGCTGTCCTACAGTTTTGTTTTGTTTTGTTTTAATTTTGGGCTAAACATGCTCACTGGAGTGGCTTTGTAAGGCTTAAAAGAGGATGTGGACTTCAACAGGGTCCACCAGCTGGGGTTAAGTACTGGGTGAGGTGGCTTGCACATCCTCTTGGCTGCTATCTGGGCACGGCCACTGTGGGAAGATCATGTGGGAGGAATGGTCTGTGGGGCACTAGTGACATGCCCAGTTTTGTGTGCCTGCTGAGCTTGGGTATCTACCTTGGTGTGAGCTGAGTGGCCATGGGAGTTGTTGTCAGCGGGCACTGAGTAAGGAATCTGGAGAGAAATTTAGTACCCCAGTGCCACAATGGTGATGAAATAACCTAGCCCTGATTTAGGGCAACAAGTTAGAAAGACAGGACTCATTCACCTCTGAAACAAAGAGTGACTTCCAGCTCCAATTTTTCATAGCAAAGCAGTGTATGTTCTCTGTCACCTAAGATCACAGCACCACACCTAGTGTCCATGCAATATATTGCTATAGTTATACACATGTATTTCTTTGGGTTTGTTTGTTGGTTGGTTGGTATTTTTATTTTTTCATTTTTACTTTATTCAGTAGCAAGGGCTCCTCCATTTCTGTTGTTTTTCAGTCCCTTTCATTCACTCTTTATTTTTTATTTCTCTCCTTTTTTCTCTCTTTTGGTAGAGATTTTTCCACCTTTCTCATCTTTCACACAAAAATTTCTCATACAACAGCTAAGATATCCCTGTAGTTTCTTTATCCTATGTAATTGTATTTAAATTTTCTTTCTCTATTGTCATTTTTATTTTTCTTATCTCTGGGTCGAGGGGGTCATGGCAATGAATGGACTGGCTGGGGGGCCATGGCATTGGTCTTGTCAATGAGGTAAAGAGTTCACAGTCTAGCATATTCTTGTAGCTCTGGCCTTTGGAAAGACAGTATTGGCAGGTCCCCACTCTCACATACTGCTGAATTCCTAATTTTTAATCTTTTTATTTGTTTATTCGTCTTCTCTTTCCAAATTTAGCAGAGGTGGGGGTCTTGCTTTTTCTCAGACAGGTAAAAAGTTCCTAACTTCAAGGTACTTATCCAACCTGACTGCCCAAAATTTTAGAGTTGGGGGTGTGGTCACAGCATCCTGCTGAACAATATTTCTCCTGAAACTCTTTTTCTCTCTTTTCATTCTCTCCCTTTCTTTCTTTCTTTTTCTCTTCCTTCTCCATTCTCTCTCTTTAACCTTCTTTTCCCTTTGGCCTTACACTAAAAAGACAACTCAAAATCTAAGATCTGCGATGAGCTAAAGTAAAGTGAAGGAGGTAGTGAGAAGAGAAAAGTAGGGGAAGGAAGTGAACAAGAAGAAAATACACATGAGGGGAAACCAACAGAAAGATTCCAACAACGTGAAAAACAAAACAGAGCAACCCCACCTGAAGGACCATAGGTGGCTACTGCAGAGGATGCCATGTGTAAAGAATTAATGGAAATAACTGAAAATGAATTTAAAATATGGATGGCAAAGACAATAAAGGGAATTAATGAGAAAATGGAAAAATGGAACCAAAAGATGAATGAAGATATGAAGAATATTGAAAGGATATGGTAGAGCTTAAGGAATTGAAGGAGTCAACTAGGGAACTTTAAAATGCAATAGAAAGTATCAATAGCAGATTAGACCATGGAGAAGAAAGAATTTCATAACTAGAGGATAAAGCCTTTGAACTAACCCAGGTAGTTAAAGAGGCAAAATGGAAGAAAGAGAAGGAAAAACATTCACTCAGAGAATTATGGAACTTCACAAAGTGTTCAAACATATACATTATAGGGATCCCTGAAGGGAATGAAGAATGTTTAAAATGAATGTAAGTCCTACCAGAGGATACCATAAATGAAAATTTCTCAAGTTTTAATAAAGACTCTGACACCCTTTTTTAGAGGGATATCAAACCCTGGTCATCTCAATACAAGTAGAGAAGCTCCAAGACACATTGTAATGAACCTATCCAAATCAAGACAAAAGGGAAAATTCTGCAATCAACCAGGAGTGTGCACCAAGTGACCTATAGGGGCAGATCCATCAGAGTGACAGAAGACTTCTCAGCTCAAACTCGCAAGACACATAGAATTGTAATTTACCTTTAAGATTCTTAAACAAAACAATTTTCAGCCCAGAATTCTGTATCCTACTAAACTAAACTTCAAATTTGATGTAGAAATCAAATTTTTTACTGATATGCAAACATTGAAGAAATTCACTAAATAAGACCAGCTTTACAGGAAATATTTAGACCTGTTCTTAATACTGACCATCTCAATGGCCCACCAGCAAAGCAACACCCAGAAACTAAAGGACAAAACCTAGCTTCTACAATGATACAAAGGATAAAATTAAGCAATGGACTCTTAGAAAATGAGGTGAATAGAATACCACACTTATAAATTCTCTCAGTAAATGTTAATGGCTTGAATTCCCCACTGAAGAGGCATAGACTGGCCAATTGGATTAAAAAAAGAACAAGCCATCCATATTTTATATCCAGGAAACACACCTAACTTTGAAGGACAAATCTAGACTCCAGATAAATGGATGAAAAACAGTATTTCCAACAAATAGACATCAGAAGAAAGGAGGGATAGCAATCTTATTTTCAGATAAAAGTGGATTTAAACCAACTAAAGTGAAGAAGGACAAAGATGATCACTTCATTCTGGTCAAGGGAACAATACAAACAAGAGGAAATTTCAATTCTAAATATTTGTGCACCCAACCTAAATGCTCCCTATTTTTGAAACAGAGCTTGATTGGTCTGAGCAATGTGATGGCCAATAACACCATAACAGCTTGGGACTTTAACACCCATCTGGAAGAATTGGACAGATCCTCTAAACAGAAACTAAACAAAGACACAAGGAACTTAAATATAATCCTAGAACAAATGGAATTAATAGACACATACAGAACACACTATCTCAAAGCTGAAGA